>JAAGWP010000287.1:0-70196 GCA_013266165.1 Fusarium graminum
TTATTATATTGGCTTAATGTATATATTTATGTAAGAGGATAGTATATAAAGTATTAATAAGAAAAATCAGGGCTTTATTTTGATATATAATTTGTTAAATATAGATTTAAATTGAATTATTTCTTTATAAGTGAAGTTATTATGGTTAAATTAGTTGAATGGCTGTAGGGTGGAGTGTTCGTAGACTTTTGGCGTGTAATTTTAATCATCTTGTGTGATTGGCTGGCCCAGAGTCACCACACTCCCTCGATGAGACGGGCAGCACCCGCGTTTTTCTCTGGTCAATCCCAGGAGTGCCAGAGCATCAGCCTTAACCGCTTCGAAGAACATGACGATATTGGACCATCGCCTTCTGATACTCCCATTGGTCACAATTCTTTCATGTCGCCTCCTTCGCCGGGTAAATCTCCCCGTATAGGATCTCAATCTCATCTCCACCCGCGCGATGACTTCAGCCCTGAGTTGCATGACACTTCATCCTTCCACAGACATCATAGCCAAGTCGAGTTGCTTTCTTCTGGTCCAGAAAGTCATACGGCAAATGGACTGGGTGTTTTTCGTACTGTTGCACCAACTCAACATCAGAAAGACTCATCATGGCTAAGGTCCCTCAAGAGCAAATGGTGCATGGTCATATGTCTCTTTCTAGGGGCTGCAGGTGCTCTTGGTCATCATATCCTCTATTCCCAACTCAACAATCGTGAGGCCACGCACCAACAATGGTGGCTCCGACTAGGCCAATTTCTCGCTTTTGTCGCAAAAGCCAATTTTGTCATCGCCGTATTGACGGCCCATCAACAAGTTGCATGGAGCGCCGTGAGTCAGAAAGGCTATACTGTTCATGCTATCGACTCCCTCTTCGGTGCTGCCCATAACTTCATTGAGCTCTTCAATAAAGAGGCGTGGAAGAAATCGTCCTTTACTATGATTCTTGCCATATATATCTGGTTGTCACCTTTGGTGGTCATTTTCACCTCTGCGACTCTTAGCGTGGTGCTAGACACCAAGCGTGAGCATACAACCTGCATGTCGGTTCGAACTCTCAACTTCTCCAATGATGCGAAGAAGAGCTGGAGAGATGACAAGACAGCAGAGGGCGAGACTATGCGAGGCATTTCGCTCTCCATGTTTAATGAAGTCACAGAAAGTAGAGATGACCCCCACGCCTTCGACTACTGGCTCAAGGCGGCTCCGCCACTTGACTCTATCGCCTCACGGGTTCTCGCAGGAGGGCAGACAATTCAGAGAGACGAGGTTGCTATCGAGATTTGCGGTGAAGGCTGGGATTGCTCTTCAAACATCTCTTTCGTGGGACCTGGGTATGAGTGCCAGCGACTGGCCAAAGGTATCAATTCCACAATGAAAGCGTTCCCAGGCTTCGATGCGCCATTCAATCTGACCCATCTTGTCCCCGCCGGAAATGCCAGCTACTACACTGTTACTTATTTGGGAGAATATTCACCTCTTCAGGTCGAAGTTGACGACAGAAACAAACCCGCCAAAGGCCCTCCATTTCCTGAAAATATGGGAGCCTTCAGAACAGAACCAGTAATTTGGCTGGGATATGTCGAGGTGGATGATATGAACGATAAGCATGCAAGTAACCGCAGTCAGAAAGGGTGGACAGACGATTATACACCAGTCATTACCGCCTGCGAGCATTGGGAGATCGAATACAATATCGAAATAAATTACACGGGCGGGCGCCAGTCATACGAAGTCCTCGATCGAAAGCCTCTGCAAAAGATTATCAACACAACTTACATCGGCCAATCCGTCGCACCTGACGACGGAACTCTAGACCTGACTATTGCTGAACCTCAGGAAAACTTTATATTTCCTCAAGACTGGGAAAGATACCGCCGTATCGCTGCCTACCACTCCCTTGGTAAAAAGCTACGCGATCTCCTCCAAGGCTCGATCCAGCTTCCAGGACCTATCGGGTTTTCAGCCATCTCAACCTCAAAACTCGTTGCCCGTCCTGAAACCTTGCCGATTCCCGAATTCGAAAAGGCAGTTCGTAAGCTCTACGAGGATTTGCTAATATCTATCCTATCAGATCCCTTGCTTCTTGCGGTTGCCTGGGCATCACACCCCAATAAACTGTCCGGCAGAGGCAAGGGGGGACCTGAGACCAGCTATCCATGTGTACGAAGGCGGACAGCTAGTTATCTTTCCTACCATTGGGAAGTTCTCGTAGTCGTGTATGCGGCATCATTTATTGTTGCAGCTATGGCTGTGGGCTCCGGGCTGATAGTCATGCATTTGGATGGGGTAGAGGAGCTGCGCGAGATGAGTTTCTCTTCAATTGCCAAAACGACAAGGAACATGGACCTGGACAGGAACGAAGAAAGAGGGAGGAAGATCCGGGCAGTTGAGGAGCGGCCAGGGAGTGGCTTGTTTGAGTTTAGGGTGGAGGGTGATGGGCGTTACGATGGGAGTCGGACGGCACGGTTTTAGAGCAGACGCAGTCGTCGAAGTCAAGGTTTGACACATGTTGAATAGTGAAAGTCGAGCTCTAACTATTGTTCTATTACCCAGCCTGAAATTCTAACTATGAATATTGAAGTGGTCGGGATGGCTGTGAAACACTACCAGGCGGGTAATCAAGCAGGCAATATACGTATTCATGATCGGAGTATGGGCGGAAGTCGAGCTTCGTCCCACATTTAAAGGTCCAGCGGATGCCATTAGAAGCCAATGACTATTCAGGGCGTTGTGTTTCAGATGGAATAGAGGTTATGGGTAGCTACCCAGAAATGGTAATTGTAAAACGTCAAATCAACCATGGACAGCATTAGTGTGTCTGAATAGAAGATGCTGCTCTCATCAGGCACGTCACTTGAAGGGCCATCCCCATGCTCACCCAGAATGTGGTATACTTGACTATATGACTTCACGTGATCACTGTTACCATTGTGGAGGCAATCTCCAGCGGCCCGTACCCAAGTCCCCTATAGTGCAAAGGATCACTCTTCAAGACCAGGTCTAACTTGCAAACCCATTTAATTCCTAGTAGAAGGGCACTTTCACTAAAGTTCCTCAGCGAGTGCAGGACGTGCCACTGCCTCGAGTAGTGAGCTGAGATACCTTTAGCTTGCCTTGGTGAACTGAGGAGGAGATTGTGGAGGTGATCAGTAAGGATGGGGTTTTCAGTCTCGAGGCCGAGAATATCTGCTAAGGATCAGAGCTACATAATATACACTTCAGTAATATATGCTTAATTACATTATATGAAGTAACAGGTAAATTAGTATAAAATCTTATAGCTGGGCCGATTCTTGGTCAACATATAAGTGGTAGTTATACCACTGTATCGATCCGAGTTATATACAACCCTTCTCCCGAGTGGTGTGGCGAGCTGAGAGTACGCCTCCATATCGGGCCGATGTTCAATTGCAGTTAAATTGTGGGAACGATAGAGGAGGCTTGACCTTTCGAGCTGAGGACGACGATTCATATGATCTCACTTTACATAAAATGTACATGGCTGCATGTAGTTATTGGCAGGCCTCAAATGGTGTTTCGATTGCTCTTCAGGCCAAAGCTCTTCCCAGCGGATAAGCATTCTCAAAGGGTAATTCGTCATTGCTTAGAAGACAATCTCTGCTCCATCAGTTCATACCACTTCTTACACTTGGTCACGATCCTCAACACTCAGCTGGCGTCACGCTGAAGTGGCTTTTCAATCACTTAGTGAGACTTTAGTAGACCACTGCTGGTGATGTTACTGACAAAATCAAGTCAAATCTACGTCGCCTGGCAGATATACAAGGCCCTGCCAATCTGCCGTTTGACGTGATCACTCAGCCTTTTTCATCGCATCGCATAGACATCCCAACAAACCAAACACCATTCTACTCGTCCTCAATCGTCGCCACGATGGACTCCCAGCGCTTGAACGGGCGCATTGTCTCTTTCGTCAATTTTGGCACCGGCACCGGCATTGATCTTTCCGGCGGTAGGCTTACACTTACAATTCTGCCTGATTACACTAACGGCATCCCAAAAGCCAGACTAACCCACCTGATGGAACTGCCGCGATCGGATACGAGGCTCATGTTGGCGAGAACCAACAGTGGAAGCTCGTCAAGTGGAAGGATAACGACGTTGGCCGCCCCATCTTCAGGATCCAGAATGTCAAGGCGCCAGGACGTAAGCGTTAGCCCACATACCTCTTTGCAGAGTACTCACGGTGGAAAGGAGCTTTGGATCTGTACAACGGAAGCACGGGGGACAACACCAAGATTACTGGCTGGCAGTATCAGAGCTTCGGTGGCGACCAGGCTTGGTATATCCACCCGGTTGGAGAATTTCCCGCCAACGGAGCAGTAGTGAAGTATGTACCCATTCCGTAGCAGCAGTCAACGCAGCCAAAAAGCTAAGTGAAATACAGGATTCAGAACTACGGAGCAAACACTTTGGTCGATCTCCTCAACGGTAGTGGGTCCAACGGGTAAGCAATATTTTGAAAACTTGAAACGTTCACTCTAATGCATTTCATAGAACTCCGATTGTCGGATGGCAGGGAAACATCCACAGTCTCAACCCCCACCAACTTTGGGTCCTCAAGTTTACTTGATCCAGTTAATGTCGATCCCTCAAGACTTCAGCGGTACGACCCAAGATATCGTACACTCCTTGTTCAGATCGCCAGATATCGGATAGTGCTAGCGGACACAACGTCGGGGTCTGACTGGATAGATAGCTGAAACTTCACCAGCGAGGTGAAAGCTAGTCCATGAATAAACTGACACTTACAATACGCCATCGAGTAAAAATGTATACTTATGTGCCACTCTGATGCTTAGCATCCAGAAACTGATGATCTGGTAAGTAAGCTCATGCTTCTTGCAGTAAACACCAATGTACGAATTAGCATGAGCCAAAATAAAATAAAATTATGGACCATAACCCCATACTGCTCTCGAGACATTCGCATAGGTTTGAGTAATTGATAGGCTCTAACACCTTCAAACATTTATACGATGGCGCCAAACTAGTTGCTCTTCACGAGCGCTGTACGTAGAGGCTCCAAGTATATCCCGCATCTGTTGAACGCCTGTGAACATGATCTGTCGAGCAACGAAGAAACGGATACCCTCCGTGCAGGGCGGGCTGGTCAAACTGCCCTCATAAGTCCAAAATTCATCAAAGTATTGTACGCTTTCGAGGAGGAGTCTGTGGTTGAGGGTAGTCTCCTGGGTGACGTTGGTCTCATTAAACCCGATCATGGTTGGAAGTTGGTCCAAAAACATGTTGGGCTTGTTGCCCGGATCGAGACGAATAGCCAGCACGGCGCGTTCTTTGCCCGTTGCATTTACATGAACCAGATGGAGTTCGGCCCTCGATCGGTGACGCTCAACAGTGTGGTCAGCGGGAGCATGAATATGCCATCCTTTCAGGTAGACTGTCTCGTTATCGAAGCTGAAAGAAGGATTCTGGGTCCATATTCCATCTTCGTTCTGGACAGTAAATGCTGGGCCGTAGCCCCAGTTGAAGAAGTTGCCCGCTAACTCGTCGGGATAGTTCCACTTTTTGATGAGATGTTCCAGTGACAGACCTTGCTTGAGGGCTAATGGGATGGGTGACTGCTGTGTTCCGGTTTGGCATAAATGATAGTCTACGGTGCAAATCAGCTTGTTGAGTTGTAATACTGAACAGGTTGAACATACCAGGATTGATACGGCCCCAATTGTAAGACGCTTCGTAAGCCCAGTCGGTGGCTCCAGGCTCAGCACGAGGATCAATGTGTCGCTTCTTGTGCTTCAGGGAGTAATGGTTATCGTGCTTTGCGCAAGCAAAAACACTGGAGACATATGTCACTGCGAGGAGTATTTGAGAGGCACGCATGATGTAGTTTGACTTTGAACGATATATAGTGGATGATGAATAACAAAAGGATGTACAGATATGGCGTGGACGAAAAGCTCACTGGAGGAAAACGCGGTTGTATGCAATTTTATATAAATTGCGAAGGACATTAAAGCGTTTAATTTGGTCTAGTCGCTCGCAATATCACTGCCAAGACATCACTAGGCGCAGAAGCTCGCCACGCGTCATGGCCATTGAGGCTGGGGTTTACGGGGTGGGCACGGACAAGTTGAATGCACCCATGAAGTCCTTCGAACAGCGTTCGAAGAGCTTTGGCTTTTTGACAAGATCTATTGAGGTTCCTTTCGATATTTCAAGGATGTCTTTACTACCAAGAAACAGTGTCGTTCGAGCGAGTGTGTAGGTGATCATGTCCCATGTGAATGGCGCGAGTCAAGGCAAACGCTAAATCCCCGTGTTGACCCCTGGACTAGCGTTGTGCATTAAAAGCTTATGGTCCATAACCGTCTTAATTCACTTGGCGTTTCAGTGCTTATCGATGGTAAAATGAGCTTGATTTCGTGCTTAATTTGTGGGATCTCCGGAAGACCATTCTCGTTTCGTCGTGATTATGAACGTCTCACCGTGGCCCAAGAGCATGTGACTGAGAAGCGATCAAGCCAAGTGCCTGTTACAAGTTATCTCAGCGTCAAGTTTGACTGATAATCGAGGGTCGGGATACAAACAAACAGCGAGTGTTGGAGATGATGTTTTTGTTAACTCATTACTGTTTGCACAAACAAATGATATTCATTTTTCCTTTAACTCGAGGCGCCACTCAAGGAGGACAGTGCACATAAAGATTTTTAACCAGAAGATCAATGGTATTTAAAACATAGAGGCTGTGATGCTCTAATGCTATTTCTCAGACATCCCTACCCTAAACTTGATCTTTTTCTAGGGCTGATGAGGTTCATTATCTTGACGTTAATCCCTTAGCCTTGTTTTCACCTGCCCGGAAGTAACTAGAGTCCCTATCACTATGTGCTTATAACGTAATGAGTATCCATCCAACTCAGAAGGTTTTTGAAACAGTTTTCCCTTGGTAAACGTAACTGATGTCTAGGACATTTCTCATATTTGATTCGAAACAACACTGAAACGTAAAATTTGCACGCACTTTTCTCACGCGACTGCATCTCAAGTGAAATATCACGTTTTAGGCGTTGCTAAAGCCCCCGTTCAATTAGCCCAGAATGGCATGCTGTGCGCGAATCCGCCTTGCTCGAAAATAGTAGGTCTGTGGTGAAAGCCTCGTGCGGCTGAATTTGACTGCATAACACTAACCCATAACAATCTAGTTTTACGCATGGTTATGCGCTAATATTGGCCCTTTCTAAGACCTCGCAGGTCGTGTGTGCCTTGTGTGGCTTTTTGTGCGCGATAATGAGTTCATGGCTGCGGTCTCGACCTCTGAATGTCTATTTCCGCATGTTGCCAACTAGGCACAATATTCAGCTGCAACTACCGACGGATATACATATGTCAGCTCTTGGCACCACCCTAGGTTCTTCTGTCTGTCACTCATCCCTCCCCGACACCAACCACCGAGTCAAGCCAAGATGCCTTTCGACTTCAAGGCCTACGACCAGAAATGCCAAGGCCTGACCCTGGAGGAGCTCCAACGCGAGTGGGAGCACTACACGCGATTAATTTCCGGCGCTGCGACATCGACTGCAGTCTCTGGTGTAGCCATTCCCTTGACCCTCGGCGTCTCGGCTATCGGTGTCGCTATGGCCGCACCGGCTATTCACAACGCTCGTAAGAAGCGAGAGATCATCGAGAGACATCTGAATCGCCTCAACGCGACTCACCATACAAGAAAGAGAGACGTGCTGGGAAGTATGGCGGTTAGCGGGACTATTGGCGTGGTCACCATGGGCGTCAGCTCGATAGGTGCTGACGCTGTCGCTACAGCTGGAGCAGAGCATGGAATCCAAGCAATTGTTGCGAATGAGACTGCCATCAAGATAGTGTCGCATGCAGCGATGGATGGAGCTGGCATGGCGGTGGAACATGCTCATACTGGCCGTCTGAAGAAGAAAGATGCCCACAAAGCCTTCCAAAAGGCCGGGGTCTTTCAAGCTGTCCAAGATGCCAAAGCTGCTGAAGCTGGGTACACTGCTCAACCGTATCCATATGCCAACCAAGCATATCCGCAGTATGCTGCTGGTAGCTCGTCACAAGCATTACCTATGCCGCCTCCACCATACAGTGTTTCTGTCGAGCAGCCGCCTGCATCCGCTTACAACCCCACTGGGTACCTTCAAAACTCCAAGACGGAAGTCACGCAACCAGCGAATCGCCAGCATACATATTACTTGACACCAAACCCTACCGGCCAATACACCCCGCAACATACATATGATTACCTCAGTCAGCAACAGAACCCCGTATCTAATGCCCCATCCCCGATGCCGTCGATGCATACCCCGATGTTCTCGCCTCCGCAAACACCAGCGACGCAATATCCCCCAAACATCTCGCAACCATATGTGCAATCTCAACAGCCAGAGACCCCTCACCACAGCGTTCTCCCTTCTCCTCAACCTTTTGACATGTCGACATTGATTCACTCTCTCCCTGCTATCACCTTGAGGACTCCGTATCAGCAGCCAGCCCAATCGGACAGCATCCTGCCCACCCCTCCCCAAGACAATAGTCAGGCCTACATGCCACATTCTGCGCAGCAAGAGATTCTTGGGCAAGCACAGCCGGCACCGGGATCCGGATATTTTCCTACAGTCCCTATACCTGTAGCCTACACCCGACATCCTTCACCAGCGATTGCAGTCCCTGTACTCCCACTACAGCAGGTACCTGCAGCTCAACTGCCAGTCCCGATGCATCATACTGCTTCACAGCAACAGCAAGTTTTGCAACAAAACACACATCGACCAACTACACCAGCTGTACAACCACAATACCATCAGCAAAACAGTTATCCGTCACCACAGAGTACTGTAGCCTACCCACAAGTCCAAGTATCTTCGACCATCAACTCAGACAGAAGAAGTTCATACATAGGCAACTCCCAGCCAGCCTATACACACGCACCGTACAACCCTCAAGACTACGGACCTATATCTCAGCATGGACACGCATGTAATTTCCCAGCCCACACTATCAACGGCGCACCGACTCCAGTCTCACAGGCTGTGCAACCATCAACGCAGTACCAAATGATGCCGCCAACCCCCTTGCCGACTGGATCCACCCTCTTGTCTCATCAACAGGAAAACAAAGGTTCATACTTTCCTGCTTCTCCTCCAATGGACCATTCACAAAGTCAGCAAGCATTGGGTCAGTCATGGCAGACAACAAGCTCTGTTTACCAACCTCAGTACTACCCTGCTGCAGGCCGTTCACCCATGCACAACCCCACTCCAGTCGCACAATAGCTTAGAGACTGGCTTTTAATCGGTCATGGTACGGGCATCATATGAGATATGCTTAATTTTAAGCGGGGTTTGATCCAGCAGCGATCATCGATACAAAATTTGTCATATTGCAACGGTCCATCAATCATTTCTTTCATCGACCTCGAATTACCATGGGAGTTACTTGCTTTGGATTAAATAATGAATTTATTTAAGCAAATGTTATAAAAGTTATAGTTGTATTTTGTCTGAATCTTTCCTACCCCTCAGCTTGGACTGTCAAGTCTTTTGACACCCTCTGCATTGGCCAAGATTTCCCCTCTTTCTTCGCTTGTACTGTCCCCATTTTATTCCTCTTCCCCCGATCAATGTTACGTTCTGGTGGGGGAAGAGGAGAAATGCTCATGACATAATTCGAGCTTTTGCGAGATTCCAGGTATCTTTGTGTTCAAAGAGTCATTTTCTACCTCTGCCGGGGATATCCGCTGCAGATCCCGGATTATACCCCAGGTTTGTCATGTCGCGATAGGTGCGCAAACTGAGTATGACGATCGTATTGCTTGGCGCTGCAAGCTTCTCATAGTGTAGCCGAGGTCATCATTGCAGAAACAATTATAAATAACAGAAGAAACAATCCGAACTTCAGTGCCATGAAGTAGTCGTGATCAATTGAAACCCTAGTCACCATGTCTTTATCGGCTGCCGGACTTCCAGGGGCGCTGCCCGACTGGTCCAACTTGAACATCCTCCAGAGAAACAATCTTCCCGCCCGGGCACACTTCTACTCATACCCCGATCAAGAATCTGCCCTTTCTTTCCATCGGGATCAGAGCTACTTTCACAGTCTCAATGGCACATGGAAATTCTACTATGATCCCAGTCCATTTGATGCGCCCATCTGGGAAACGGCAAACACTAGCTCATGGGATGATATTGAAGTTCCTGGTATGTGGCAATTACAAGGCTACGGAAACCCTCACTATACAAACATAGACTACCCTTTCTCTGTTACCCCTCCCAATGTTTCGTATGCAAACCCGACTGGCTCTTACTGGCGTCAGTTCGAGGTACCTGAAGAATGGGAGGGCGATCAGATCAGACTACTGTTTGAGGGAGTCGACAGCGCGTTTCACGTCAAGGTGAATGGCGAAGACGTGGGATATGGGCAAGGAAGCCGTGATCCTAGCGAATTCGACATTACGAACTACCTCTCTCCTGGAAAGGCAAACGATCTAGCCGTGCGTGTTTATCAGTGGTCTGATGGCTCTTACATCGAAGACCAAGATCAATGGTGGCTGTCGGGGATATTCCGCGACGTTTATCTTATCCCGTTTGCTGAATCTTCTATCGTGGACTATCAAGTTGACTCTGAACTGAGTGACTCCTTTGATGAAGGATCACTCAAAGTCAATGTCACAGTCCAAGGAGAAGAAGGCGACCTGGCGGTCAAGCTACTCTCGCCAACGGGCTCAGTCGTCGACGAATGGAAAGGCTCGTCATCAGATGTCTATAGGAAAAGGCTATCGGGTGATGACTTCCATATCTGGTCTGTTGAGACACCGAACCTGTACACTCTTCTCATAACATTCAATGGACGGACAGTCAGTCAAAAGGTTGGCCTTCGTCGAGTCGAGATCAAAGGATCCAACTTCCATGTCAATGGTAAACCTATCATCCTTTATGGAGTGAACAGACACGAGCACCACCACCTCACAGGACGCACAATCAGCTACGAGAACATGCGAAACGATCTTATGCTCATGAAACGATCCAACATCAACGCCATCAGGACCGCCCATCAACCTCCTCACCCCGACTTTTTCGACGTGGCAGATGAGCTAGGCTTCTATGTGATCGCCGAGTCCGATCTGGAATGTCATGGTTTCAGAAGCTTTGAGGATACTGAGGAAAAGGCTGCTCAATGGGTTTCCAATAATCCTGATTGGGAAGACGCCTACGTCGACAGAGCTCGTCAGCTTGTGGAACGGTTCAAGAATCATGTCTCTGTTATTATCTGGTCTCTTGGTAATGAGTGCTTTTACGGGCAAAATCACGCAGCTATGAGCAAATGGATCAAAGAGCGGGATCCAAGCCGGATCATTCACTATGAGCAAGATCATGAAGCCAAGTCGACAGACATGTACAGTCAAATGTACAGTGAACCTGACTATATGCGGGAGTTTATGAAGAACCATACCGACAAGCCGCTCATACTATGCGAATTTGCTCAGTGAGTCTTTTATCTTTTCACGAGTACTTGAGCCTGAACTAATATTTCTCTAGTGCAATGGGTAATGGACCAGGTGGTCTAGAGGATTATGTTGACCTATTTAGAACAGAGCCATTGTCTCAGGGTGGTCTCGTTTGGGAATGGAGCAACCATGGAATTCTCAAGAAGGAAGAAAACATCACATACTATGCTTATGGCGGCGACTTTGGTGATGAGCCTAATGATGCCGACTTCATCATGGACGGATTGACCCTGTCTGATCACTCGCCCATGCCTTCGTTAAAAGAGTATACAAAGATCATCCAGCCAATCTCGGTCAAGCTTGCGAAGAATGGAAGTGCTATGAGTGTCATCAATCATTATGACTTCTCTGACCTGAGCCATCTTGATGCTTCCTGGCACGTCGTTGCAGATGGTTTCAGGACAGAGCCTCGGCCACTTTCACTACCACGTGTACCTCCTGGCGAGAACAGAACAGTAGCACTGCCTTCAGATTTGAACACCACGGTGCACGAATCTTGGATCACTATTGAGTTCAGGCTCAAGGATGACACGTTATGGGCGCCTAGAGGTCACGTTGTTGCTTGGGATCAGCTCCACCTCCAGCGCCCTACACCAAAGGCCAAAACAATGACATTATTCCGTCGCGAGAATACCACAGAGTTCGAGAAAAAAGGAACGAAACTTCTTTACAAAAATGACCATTCTGCTTTTGGATTTGACTTGGTACAAGGCAACGTGACCTGGAACATCAACGGCGTCGATGTTTTCCAGCGCGGCCCTGAACTTTCCTTTTACCGCGCCCTTACCCAAAACGACGCCGCATCAACTGGAGATGGGCCAATTTGGGACAAGTCAAAGATTTCGATGATGTATTCCCAGGTCCGAGATGTCACGTGGCGAGCCGAAGAAAACGGCGCCGTGGTCCACTACAAGGTCTGGGTCGGAGCAAAGACACAAGCTTGGGGCGTCGAAGCCGACATGATCTACAAGATTCCGTCCTCAGGACCTCAACTACAACTCCAGGCACGTGGGGAATTCATCGGCAGGAATGATTCTTATGTCCTTCCGCGAATCGGTCTCGATGCTGTTCTCCCAGAGTCATTTAATAACATGGCTTGGTTTGGACGAGGCCCGGGTGAGAGCTACAAAGACTCCAAACAAGGCTCCCGCATCGGTCAGTATGAGTCTACTGTGCCCGACCTCTTCACGTACTACGACTACCCGCAAGAGAACGGGAACCGTGAAGACTTGCGCTGGTTGAAGATCAGCAACAGGGAAGTAACGCTTGATGCGCGACGATCCAAGGACGAAGCTTTTAGCTTCACTGCTCGGAGGTATATGCCTCATGACCTGAATGATGCGAGACATCCGCATGACTTGAAGTCCCTGAACATGACCGTTCTTCATCTCGACTATGATAACAATGGTTTGGGTTCCGCAACTGTTTGGGTACGACCGTTTGAGAAGTACAGGTGTTACGCCAAGCCCTTTGACTTTACCTTCAACTTCGACATAGTGTAGATAGCGAAGAACAACCACACATGCCTTTGAAGTACAGTTTTGAAGAAGTCTAAAATACAGCTTTTTAAACTGATTTACGAACTGTTAAAAAGCCAAAGAGTGTAAAATTGATAAGGTCCGTTCATCATAAGGAGAGTGCATATGCGTAAACATTTTAGAATGATAGTGGCGTCATACTAGGGAGACTGCCAGTCGCAGAGCCACTGTATGCACATTGGAGAGTGGGCGGCAATTGCTGATCTCTTTTTGCAGTAGAAAGTTCCCTTAGCAGTAGCCCCTTTTAATGAACGGTATTTTTTCGAACGAGCTTTATCGAATTGGGGCTTAACCCCATGGAAGTATATGGATGAAAGGTTGAAGCAGTGCGGATATGATGCACCTGCTTCGTCTAAAAATAGGATAAAGGCCCGCGTTTCAAGATTCTTCGCCAAGCCCACACAAAGCCTTCTTCCTAATTTTGCATATGAGGAAAGGCTCATCTATAGATTCTTGCTTCTCACTCCAATCTCAAGTCTTTTCGAATGGCCTTTCTCACAGTAGTTACTATTCCATTTCGACTTGTATACACTATCGAATGACCCCACCGCTTGTGGTGTAGGTGTTCTTTGTTTGTAAACCGGCATGACCGCGGTTAACGCCATTCCTTTCAAAGTAGCTATGGTCTTTCCATGCAATCACGGCAGCCCAAAAGTTAACAAGTCTAGATCAAATCAGTAGATTTCTTGGTCATCGCAAGCGTAGAACTCAACTCACCCCACCAAGATGGAGACTAATCCTACCAAAACTCCAACTGCACAGTTAGCACCAATACATACCCTAGCAACCATAGAGAATGCTAAGCCCATAACTACCATCCAAAACACGACGTCGATTGTGTTTAAGATGGCATTAGCTTTTAGACTTCCAAAGCGCTTGAATCTATCCATTCTCTGGGTCAAATATTCATAGGCAAGAAAGACGTATGATTTAATGCTCTATATCACGCATGAGAATGACAATTGAAGGTAGAGTATTTAGCTGGAGGAATACCATTGTGATTGCCATGATGTCGGATCTATTCATGGGAATATTCTCTGGCTTTGTTGCAACTTTTGCTATTCCCAATGCAAAGGCGAGAGTGGTCAAGCTGACCTGAGCCACAAAGACTTTGTTTTTCCAAGCACGATCGAAGAAGCGGTTGTCGAAGAAATCTTTGAACGCCATCGTGTGAGGCTTTGGCTTACAGGATTTAAAAAGAACACAATTGAAGTGAGTGTGCCAGGTATCAGGTAAGGTTTGAGGGTCTGGGCTCTGGAATTTGAGTCAAGAGTGTGTATATGGCTCAAATAAAGAGAAATAGATTCTAATCAAGAGAGGTGTCTTTGGGAATATAAATAATAGCATTTACATCAAAGGTCTGATCAACACTAACTTCTGTCCGCGTATACGGCATCACACTAAGATTCAAATACGCGTATGGAGATGAGCCACACCAATACGCGTGTCTGGCTTTTTCGGGAGTTCCGTACACTGCCCCCTTTGATTATCGTAAATGTTTTCGAAGCTCAGGTATATTCCGAATGCGGCGAACATAAAAAGGACCTTTGCTGCTCAGTTAATCCCTCAAAGTTTAGAGGCAAGAGGATTTGTGCATACTTCAACTTTTACTAATGCATGGTCGACTCAGCCAGCCGGTGCATTTTGAGATGGCAGCAAATGGGGAAAACGCCACTGAAACAACAAATGAGCTACCTCAGTACGAGGCATTGGCGGAACTCGAAGCAACCACAACCGCTCGAGGTAAGACTTTAAAATTTGAGGTTTCATTCGACGGGACTGACCGGGCGAAGATGACGGTCGAATTGATATTGACCTAAATTCAAGAATTGTTCGACGTCTCTCGAGATTAATCCCTGCAGAGAAGTCCTCATCACTCGATCTGCTTCCAAGTAGACCACCGGAATATTCCGAGACAAGCGAACAAAGCATTCGCCTTAACATCGTTATCCAAGTCGTTGGCAGCCGAGGTGATGTCCAACCATTTGTAGCGCTCGGAACAGAATTGCGGCGCCATGGCCATCGAGTGCGACTTGCGACGCACGGTCAATTCGATAGGTTCGTGCGAGACTCAGATCTCGAGTTTTTCTCCATCGGCGGCGATCCAGCAGAGTGAGTAAAGAAGCCAAACTCGGTAGTAGATACCGCTAACATAACATACCAAGATTAATGGCATATATGGTTAAGAATCCTGGTCTGTTTCCCAGCATGAAGACACTGCGTGGAGGCGAGATCCAAAGAAAACGGAAAATGGTTGACGAGATGCTACACAATTGTTGGAGGTCCTGCATTGAGCCTGATGAGTTGACTGGGCAGCCTTTCGTGGCAGATGCCATCATTGCGAACCCCCCAAGCTTCGCGCACATTCACTGCGCCCAAGCTCTAGGTGTGCCACTACATCTCATGTTCACGATGCCTTGGACTAGCACTCGCGAATTTTGCCACCCACTTGCGAACCTCAAGACCAACGGTAGCGACATGTCTGCAAGCGCGGCGAATTATGTGTCGTATTCATTGGTTGAGTGGATGACATGGCAAGGGTGAGTACCGTTTGTCACTCCCGTAGATGATTTACTAATTGAGATAGCCTTGGGGATGTCATTAACGCGTGGCGTGATACAATAGATCTTGAACCAATTCCCTTCAGTGAAGGACCCTGCTTGGCCGAAACACTTGGAGTTCCTTTTACTTATTGTTGGTCACCAGCTTTAGTGCCCAAACCGGCAGATTGGGCTGAGAATATTGGTACGGCCCACGTTTTATAGCTTGCAGCTCTCGACTGATATCTTATAGATGTCTGTGGTTTCTTCTTCCGTGAGATGCCGTCTTACAAGCCGGACGATGCTCTTCAGCACTTTCTCTCCACTGGCCCTCCTCCGGTCTACATTGGGTTCGGCAGCATTGTTATTGACGACCCGAAGAAGCTGACGTCAATCATCTTGGAAGCTGTCAATGCCGTCGGGACCCGAGCAATCGTTTCGCGAGGCTGGAGTAAACTTGGAGAGGGCATAGTCGGGGACGACAACGTCTTCTTTCTAGGCGATTGCCCCCACGAGTGGCTATTCCAACATGTGAATGCTGTTGTGCACCACGGAGGAGCTGGAACAACCGCATGCGGGCTACTCAACGCCAAGCCAACGGCTGTTGTCCCTTTTTCGGAGAGTGAGTCTTCCATCTTCGGCAATGGTTCAAGATTAACCATTATCTCGCAGTCAACCATTCTGGGGTAACATGGTACACGCGGGTGGTGCAGGGCCAGCCCCAATCCCGTTCAGGAGTCTAAACGCCCAGAGTCTTGCTGATGCTATCAAGTTCTGCCTGACTCTGGAGGCATCCACTTCTGCGCTGCAAGTATCGAACAAGATGTCAAGGGAAGCAGGGGTTAGGCGTGCAGTGGCCTCTTTTCACGCTAACCTTCCTCTGGAAATGATGCGCTGCGATTTTCTACCCAACATGGCTGCAGTCTGGTCGTATCAACACAAAGGGAAACAGGCTAAGCTATCCAGGGTTGCTGCAGAGGTGTTAGTCGAGGCTGGGAAGGTTTCATGGAAGGATTTGAAGCGGTAAGTGAAAGCCGGTTCCCTTTAGAGGTGATTGCTAAATTTGGTCGAGGTACGAAACAAAACCGGTTCATATTGAGAACCGACGTTGGGATCCGGTTACAGCAACACTTTCGAGTCTCACAGCGACAGGTCTGGGTATGGTCAAGTCAGCTTCAGATATCGTCGTCAAGCCAGTCCAGGCATTCCGGCCAAACACACCAGATGGTACTGGTGCGTCCAGCAGCCATCAAACTAACGTACACAACGAGTCGATTTATGGTCGATCAGCAGGTTTGGAGCTCCCTCCAGCTGATCAAAGTACCGAGAAAAAGCACAATACATATAGCAACACACTTACGGCTATAAAGGGCTCTGCAGCTGGGTTAGGTACTTTCTTTGGTGGATACTCCAAGGGAATGCTCCTCGACCTCCGGTACGCCGTAGCAGAAGGTATGCGTAACGCGCCAAAGCTTTACGGCGGACAAGTCTACAATCCTGGTGAAGTAACAGACTGGAAGTCTGGCGGTATCGCAGCAGGAAAGAACTTCGCGCATGGCATTGTTGAAGGAATCGGCGGTATCGTTATGGAACCCGTACGCGGGGCGAAGAAGGATGGAGCTTCAGGAGCTGCTAGAGGTTTTGGTATCGGGCTGTTGAATTTAGGGACCAAAGTTTCTTCTGGTACTGTGGGCTTGGTTGCTTTACCTGGACAAGGAGTGTATCAGAGTGCCAGGACGTTGATGAAAAGGAAGACTGGGAAGCTTATCACCGAGGCGAGAAAGGTCGAGGGAAAGTATGTTGTTAAGCATACCCAATCGCCAGAGGTTCGCGAGTATTGGATGAGTGCTGCGGGATCGTTTGGGAGTGTCTGAGTGGTGAGAAAGCTTCCCGATAGATGCTGGTAGGTACTTGGCTTCGCTGATAACGTGACGGATCTTTAGAATTATTGTCTTCTGAAGAGATGGAATCATATATGTCGGTTGCCTCACTGTGTATATGGGATGACCGGTAGAGTATATGTATGCCTCGCCTAGACTGATTAGGATGTGCCTATTATTTTGTAGTATCCGTAGACTCTGGCTAATTCTTGGTTTGAAACGCGTCTCTCCTCGAACCCTTCTATGTAGTAGGAATGTGTGGCAGGGAGAATAGAATCCCTCGAAACCAGCCTTTGCCTTTCAACCATAGACTAGCCATGTCAATGAAATACAGGACGAACACTAAAGCGACAATCGGCACTGACATAACCACCCACCACCAAATATCAAGGTTCCCTTTCTCAATTTGGTTCACACTCATACCGAAGAAGCTTGTGGTGAAAGACAGAGGAACGAAGATAAAGGCGAGGAATGTAAGCTTTCCAACGCTCTTTGCTTGGAGAATTGCCCTTTGCGACTCCCAGATAGACATGCTTGACATGAGAACGGATATGGACTCGGTGACTCGCGTATGGAGGATGGTGGTACGGTCAAGAATATAAGCAAAGTCCTGCTCGATAGTTCTCGCTGAAACACTAGTCTTGTTTTTGTTTTTTGGGTCAGTAGGCCAGGAAGGGAGCTGGGCGTTTCTGATGCTTTCTAGTATACCCTTTGTCTTTTGGATGTGGCCATACAATATGACCTTGAAGTATTTGAGATGTTGGAGACTATCAGGTTCCCGTGCAGTAGGGCCGGAAGAGTACATATCCAACTTTGTGTCGATGAGGTTTAGAAACTGTATCTGCGAGCTTGCTGAGAAATTAAACATTTCCGTCATGCTGTAGAACGGATCCTTTGCCATTATACTTGGACGCAATGATCGACCGTAATCTTCAGGCAAGCTAGAAAGGGACTGTATATGTGCAGCGCTGAAATCGGCTCCATCAATAGAGGACGCTGTGAACAAGTGACTCTTCAGGGCTACCATGGGCTTGTGACGAATGACGGGAAGAAACCAAGACACAGGTGTATTGACAGACCAAGGTGACGTGGGAGAGGGGGTGAAGTCGGCACCAGCATCTGACCAAGCAATTACTGGGTCAAGTTAATATGAGACACGCTATTGGGGTATGGTAGATACATACATGTAAATGTTTGACTATCTTGTTTGTCCTTCTTCATCCTTTTAGAGGGTTGCATGCAAAGGGACAGGCGCTGCTCGATGACGGAGTGGATATCGTCGAAAACATATATGTTACGGACCATGGAGTCGCCCAAACTCATCTCAGAAGATGCCAGCTTGGCAATCCTATGGTGGTGAGCAGCCAGCTCCGTAGCCCCCAGTCCTCTGAGCTCATCAATTTGAACCAGTGATAGAGGTTCGGCAGGGGGTAAGCACTTTCTGATTGTCATGATCGGTAGCTCGATCAAGTGTCCGCAGGAAGAAGGCAATGCCGGAATGGAAAAGTTGTTTGCGACATTGTGTGGTGGACTGAAATCTAGGTGACGAGAGAACAGTTCTGGATCGACCACATAGCGCGCTCCAACGTGGTTGATCCACTGGGCGGTCATAAATCCGCGAAGAAAGACAATACAACTCTGCGGGGTTTTGTTCAGGTTGTAGTTATAAATTTCATTAGGATTGGTAAAGGTGACTGGTACCAGCGTCTGATGTCGTTTCTCATCTGGCGGTTCGTCTGCATCTGCATCTGAAGATGGGCCTGGAGACTGCGAAGTTGATCGCGAACTGGACTGCGCACCTGCCAAAGGATACAGAGTAACAAACTCTTTACCTGGCCCTATTTGTACCACTGTGGTGGGAATATTGGTAGAGAGGTACTGGCCAAGCGCGATGTGATTCTGCCCAGCTCCTGTAGGCAGCCTGGAGTACTGGAGCACGGCGTTTGCATACTGTTCAGGGCCTAAGTAGCGGGTAAGTTACTTGATGTTGTACCAATCTG
Organism: Fusarium graminum; assembly: GCA_013266165.1. Lineage (NCBI taxonomy): Eukaryota > Fungi > Ascomycota > Sordariomycetes > Hypocreales > Nectriaceae > Fusarium > Fusarium graminum. The sequence continues at coordinate 19,465 of JAAGWP010000287.1, forward strand.
GGGTTAATGGCGCGGGGCTTACGCAGCCTTTCGAATCTCGCCGTCTCTCTCCTTTTCTCTTTTCTCTCGATGGGCCTCGCACTGCTTCTAGAGGAACTGATGGGCGGAGGCGAAAGGCTCATTTTGGCTTTGTGACGGGGTGAAAGGTTCAGCACAGAAGAGGAGTGTAATGAGGGTCAAGGCCCAATATAAGGCGACTCTTCCAAGCCTAATGCACGTTTTCAGGCTCCCTGGCAACCACCTGAACGAGTTTCCTTGCACTTTCAGCGGGCTTACTTTCTACTCAGCCTCTTTGGGGTCCCCGTGCATATTGCCTCCCTCCAAGTAAGAGTTAGGTAGGCTAGTGACTGAGGGGCAAAAGACAAGGCAAGTAGAAAACATCTTGAAATATTGGCAGGCGCCCAAACAGAACAGGCCCTTGTCATTATTCACGTTGTACGAAAATGCCTTGTAATCCAGACATGCATTCCTTGTCGCTATTGCGTGTATAGTTAATCAATTTAAGGATTTCATCGAGACCAAAACGCCACAAGATTGTCATAATCTCGCTCCTCGATTTCCTGGATAGGACGAAAATCCCCCACCTTCCGACTTGCTCGTATCTTGTAGGCCTGCTCTACCGCTTTCTGCGCACCAATTTCATCACCCGACAACTGCAACAACTTCCCCTTCCGGAAGTTTGTCCTCGCCAATTCGTTGGCCAGATATGGCCGCGATTCGAATATCTTCAAGGCGGTGTTGAGATAATCACTATATCTTTCGTTAATGGTGTACAGCAGATGGCAATAACAATTTACTGCCCACCTAGCCCTGCTGAGGTTCCCTAGCCTCATATAGTGCCCGGCAAGCCTGTGGCAGACATCGCCGACCCTGTGGTGTTTCATTCCGAGGACCCTTTTGTATTGCTCAAGGCAGCGAGAGTGGAATTCGAGGCTGTCGTCGTATCGGCCTTGCGACTCAAGAACGTTTCCCAAACCGTACAATATCTTTCCAGTCCTGGAATTGTCAGCTACGAAACCTCACACGAACAGCGTCTATACTTGAAGGAATGGGTATCGTCTACTCCCCATTCTGCTGCGTGAATGTCGAGGATTTCCACCAGTGCCTGCTCGGCTTTGATTAGGTCCCCTTGCATCCAGTACATGAAGCCGAGATTGGGCAATGGCCACCCGAGCATTGTGTCATCATATTCTTCCAATCCTTGAAATATGTGTATAGACCTGATAAAGGCGTCTACCGCTTCGTCTAACCTACCGGCATTTCCATAAGCCACTCCAATTTCGTTAAAGGCGTAGCCTAGCTCATAGTCCTCAATCCCAGAGCCCGATTCCGAAGGCCTATCGAGTAGGAGATTGAGCCATGTTTCTTTATGCTGCATACTCAGAGCATGCTCGTTAGTTTCTACGAGAGCGATTCCTATGAATGAGTGGCTTTCGCGAATGCATTTCGTTGCCGCTTCAGCGTCAACATTTATCCAGCCTTCTGCAATGGTGATACTCAATTCACAGAATGGCTTGGTTTCTTCCTGCAGACCTCTCTCAAACATGTACCTGCTTGCGTCAGTTCGGTGTAACCCAAAGGAAGTGCGCGGATCGTCCTACCAGCCAGTATCGTTAAACAGTCGTGCAACAGATAGATCCAAGGTTGACTTGAGTCCAAGTTCCATGACCCTGTTGACACCATCCTTCAATCGGAGAACGCAACTAAACAATTCTTCACATTTTGTAAACCTTGCTGTAGAGTGATGATCTTTCATCGATTGGAACGGCCAAGCAGTCACCATAAGCTTGCTAGCTGCTTGGTATGCCACAGCCAAACGGTCAGGTCCCATCATGGCTCTAGCAGCATCTCGAACGAGGCGATGCAATGAAAGCTTATTGTTGTGCATCTTATTGACGAGAGAAGAAGATAGAAGTTCTTTCCGTGCATCAAAATAGCTTCTCGTACTGGTGGGGTAATCAGGGAGCTGGACCTGTTTCGCCCTATCGACAAGGACATTCTCGGGGATGTCGTCGGGGTCCAGCAAGCAAATGACATGCAGCAAAGATTTCGTAGGAACGGAGAGACGGTCTAGAGCCCAGTATGTAACCAAAGAACGATCGTTCCCAGTGTTGGGAGGTGCAAGCTGCGTCGAATCATACAATTCTTGGATGCCATCTTCCTCGAGATACTTCAGAAAGTCCATGTAAGACAGGCGCAAGGAATGGAGCACAGCTGACATTTGGTTGATCACCAAGGGCAGCCCATCAAGTCCTTGTGCAATTCTGGCAAGGGCGTCTAGCTGGAGTCCGTCAGCCATCATATGAGTCAGCCGTTGCACGAGGACCTCTGTTTCGGAATTTGTCAGTGGTGGAAGACGCAACCCATGGTGAACGTGTATATTTTGTCTGGCGTTCGGATCGCGGCTGGTGATCAATACTGACCCACGACCGAGTTTTGGCCAATAGTCTGCGAGGACATCGAGGTTGTCGACGTTGTCGAAGATCAACAGCCAGCTGGCATAGTTCCTAGGCTCATCTGGCTCAGACATCTTTTTCAAAGGCTTCGCCAGCCAGCCCATGACGATGTCGCAGCTTGCGGTAATGTCAATTGACTCGCCCTCTTCCAGTCCAAGCTGAACCGAAATCGCTGCAAAGTCTGAGGCAAGGACACTTCTGTCGTCTGCCTTCAACCAGAAGATGGCCTCGAATTCCGATTTCCTAGTGTGAGCGTACTGGATCGCCAACTCTGTTTTGCCAATCCCCCCAAGGCCACATATGGCAAAGGAGTGTAGGTCGGGTGCCCTTTCTGCATATCCAAACTGGTGAGTAGATTTCTCGGTGGTCAGATTTGGATGAAGAAGATGCTTGTCAATCGACTTCAACACATCCTCCCGGCCGACAAAGTCCCTGTTTCGGTAGCGGTCTCCTAGCATAAAACATGGTAGCTTAGGGTCAGGAGCAGTAACCTCCAGTGGTGTCTCGGCGGGGACAAATTCATACGAGCCCACAGTCGATCCTCCAGTCGCACAGCCGGCCGGAGACGAAGTTGGTAGGGATGTGCGATGAGGCGTCATCTCTTCAACTCTAGTCCAGCCTGCGGTGCTCGGACTACGAAGACTATCATCCATGAGCGCACCAGGAACTTCGTCTGATCAAGTCACACGTATTAACACTAAGCTTATGGTGTAGGGTGGTGACAGAGACCTACAAGGTTTATCACTCTCTGCTATTCTCTGAGGAGCATTTTCCATAACTTCCTCGACGAGCTTCTCGCACGCACGGTATAATTCAGATCCTAGCGGGACAGAGCAAATGTCAAAATGATTCGCTCTGCTATCCACGGTCGTTTCATTGACTCCCTTCAAAGTACCAAGGGACTTTGGTATAATCTGTTTGCCAACAAATTAAGAATTTGAACCTAAACAGGAACTCTTGTGACTCACTATTTGACCCCGATTCTTGCGACCAAATTTGTGCCAGATCCTTTGATGGGTTTGAGATTCCATGCTCTCATACGCGGAGACAATGGGAGTCTGGAAGCCTAACGTTTCGAAGTATTTGCATACTTTGACAACGTCCAGAAGCTCGTCTGTGGTTGATAGACTCCGTGTCATGCCGCCGTGTCTCAGTTTTAGAAGTAGCTCAAACACCGTCTTGGCTTCAAATATATCCTGTGTAAAGTGAGGCGATCCAAGAAATATGAAACCGGAAACAAGGTCAATGACTGAGCGATATCGTAGCGGCTGCTCTCTGCAAAGGCATAAAGTCTAAATACAGTCAATGTCACACATGTACCCACTAGAATACCGGGAAATGTCCACCTTCTTAAGAACTAAACCGCCCGTACAGTGGCAAATGAAGATTATGGGGAGCTTTTTGTTCTAGATTCAACATAAGCTGGTGTTGCGATTTTGTAAAGATTCCACTACCTGAAGTTTGGCACAGAAGTTGTGTAGTGTGTCTAACAGCGTAGCACCCTCCTCAAATAACTGTCTAGCATAGGAATAGTCGGTCTTGCTAGCATAGTTGTATTCCCAGACTATCGCACTGGCGGCGTGGCCTTTTAAGAGACTTCGGAGCCAAGAGTTGCCCGAGGTATCTTTCCAATTCAACGGTTTGTCAAATCCAATGGCTGGGATGACTATGATACTAACGTTTCTTAATTAGAGATTTGAAGGATTGTTCGTTTTGCTCTACCTACTTCAAGTCCTTGCCACGAAAGTTTCTCGTGGTTGCAGTATCAAACAGGATTTGCTGTAGGGAACTCATAATAGGTGACTGTGGAAGAACTCCAAGAACTGGTGTGCGTGGTTTAGGTTAGGCGAGGCAGATCTGAAGGAGCGGTAAGGCAGACTGTCTGGAACAATGGCGTTCAGAACAGCGGCTATGGGAGTTCAGCCTTGTCTGTGAATCAAATGGAGCCTCATATTCATCCACAGTACTCGGGTTGTGCTTACAAAACCTTTGTCAGCCCCTCAGTGTTCTTGGCATTGAAAGAAATCGTACGATACTGCTGCATATCAGCGTGCTTACTGTCGCACAGAGCAGAAGCACCAGTGATCTCTCTTTGCTTTTTCCGGACTTGTGACACGCCGTAGCCAATGTCAGCATAGCTTGAAATGGTTTGATTGGACTTGCATGTGGGAAGTGGCAAAGTGGCAAGTCTAACACGTACAGGCGTTGTAGGTCCAACGCTCCTGTGTGTCTCAACTTGCATCCAAGGCTCTTCTAGGCTTGCCTTGACCGATGTGGTAGGCTTCAGACCGAAATCACAAGGCCAGCCACAGCACGCCACCCGAGCTACAGGGAGCTGCAGACCTCTAAATGAAGAAATTAACCCTACCAATAGTCAGTACATCTCTAAAGCTGAGGGTTGGGCTGACGTGATTAGATGTGAATAATCACCACAGTCGCATCAGTTCCTCCCCATGGAGCATACAGTACTTCTGCCAATTACCCGCCTTATCCGTCGTACAACACTTCCAAACGGCCAATTAGATGTCGAGTATGACACTAAGCTTCATGCCATGGAAGGATTGGGCATCGTCGCTAAGGAGCTTCTGAGGCTCAAGACGAAGCTGACCACAATCGATATCTACTGGACATGTACATATATGAGTGGCACTCCCTTCGGCAATACCTTGTTGGTTTCCAACGCAATTCCCTACATTCGAATACAGACCCTGATTCAAATCCTGTCCCCTCAAAGCATAGCAAAGGTTGGATGTCCTTGTCACCGTCTCAATAGCACCCACAGCTTACCATGTCGACAGCAAGCAATACCCTACTCATTACCAATGGATTTTAAAGCTACTGCTAAAGTCCAGCCCTGGAAGGCTGGCTGGATCGCTCGGAACCTTGCCGGAGCGCAGAAGTCGGAGCCCAAGGGTACCAGCCATGGCACAGGACCAGGGGAGCCGGTTGTAATTGGGGGATTCACCAGCGGGGTGGCTATCCAGATGACGCCGGAAAAGTCTCAGTAGATATATGTGGGAATGTCGGTATCTTTGTGTTTAGGTAGCCAATATCTAGGCCCCAGGGTTTTCCTCCTAATGTCTTGATAGATTATGCGTACGCTAGAGATCAAACCTCTTATTGCCAAATCCATTCAAATTTGTACTTCATTGTTGTGGGATTCCTGTCACTAGTCTCGACTTCCATACGCTGCTCCTACTTCGGGCGGCAACGTATCAAGGGGTGCCCACATAACCAACGCTCTAGACTCAATGCTTTCCCTGGGCACCTGGTTTTTTAATGTGTTGCTGAGTGGGAAGGACCCATGTGGACATGCTTCTGAAAGTCAGCTCTTGGTCGTGGATTGTGGAACATCCTTTCAAACAGCGTCACTTACGGCCTGTGGCAGTCTTATCTGAGTCAGTACATTTGAACAACATTGTTTCGGCCCCTGTCATGGCTGAGAAGTAATACCAGTGCTGGGCAGGATGGTAATGAACAAGGGTGTTCTCGTAAGCCCAGTGAGGATACACGGCATCTGAGGCTTGGCCGTCACGGCATGGCTTGAAGGTCGATGCGTCACACACTGCCAGTGGCCAATCAAAGAGAGGCCCTTTGAGTGGACGCCATGCGCTGTTGCAGTACAGTTAGAATCTTCAAATAGAGGGTGTCCCGCAGACGGGAGATGTAGGGACAAACTTGATGATCAGCCAACGATGCTGCAAGACGTCGGCCGCGTGATGACCATAGAGACGTTTGACAATATTGACGCCTTCTTCATAAGAAAAGTCTAGTCATAGTCAGATCATATCCATAACATAAGGCATATCAGGCTGGACGAACCAATATGAACAAGACTAGCTGGTTGTTGATGTTGGTATTCTTTCCCAGTGGATACAGGGAATCCGGGATGTCGCCGTCGCACCTGTTACATGTCCATAAGCTACATCTAGTTGGGTGATAAGGAGGCCTACATTGTAATCGATTACTTTGACTCGATTTGCTCCGAAGTATGCCTTCATGTGCTTTTCTAGTTCTCTTGCATAGGTCGATTCGATCCGTTCTTGACTATAAAAGTCTTCATAGTTCATGTCACTGGGGAAAGAAGTGAGCATGAACCCATTCTCATCTAGCGTTGGGCTTATGCTTCTAGCATCCTTGATTGTAACACGTCGCTTTTCTATCTGCAGATTATGCCGGGGAAAGTCATCGAGCGGCTGATATCGAAGGCTGTATGGCTTGACCTCGTCATAGATATGGTCTCGTTTCAAAAAGCCAAGCTCGCTTTGTACATCGTTGGATGACATGGTCATGGAACTCAGCGATCTATTGAGGCATTGGGTGAAGTCGAGCTAACAACTCTTCGTGAAGTAAATCAAGTAAAGGATGAAGAAGGAAGATCCCTAAACTCTCCCTATGGCAGCTTAAATATACCGTAGTTACATAATCTGGCACATTACCAGTTGCCCACTACAAATGTGCTCGAGCCTGAAAAACGTCTCCAACTACAGGGGGGTAAGACTCCAAGTCGGCAAAAAAGACCAGACATCTGCAGTCGAGGCTCTCTCTCAGCTCTCCTATCTCTGCTGTTGGATTGAAGAATCCGGAGTGAGGACAAGCTTTTCATACGACAAGCGGCTTAATCAGTTACGTTTCGACGAGTGTTTGGTTTCGACGGATACTACTCACCAGGCGCTTCTGTGCGCTCACTCTCCGCACTTTTGAAGATCAAGGCTTCCCAGGTTTGTTGGTCTGGCAGGTAATACCATTCAAAGGCGGGATTGTACAGTACCTGGAGGTTTTCAGTAAAGAAGTCATCAAAGACAATGTCGCTGGGTATGGTGTCGTTGTTGAAATCTACGGAGCGAGCGTCGCAGAGACCAAGTGGCCAGTCGTTGAGTGGCCCCTTGATTGGTTTCCATACACTACAGGACGAGTAGAAATCTCAGTTAGACCTAGAGGAAATGACCCAAGTGAGATTTTAGCAGTGACCTACTTTATGGCCTGCCAGCCTCCCTGCAGGATCTCGTTTGCACGGCTGCCATACAAGACCCTTATCATACGTTCAACTTCCTCAACAGTGAAGTCTGCGCCGAGGGATGAGTTAGAGTCTCAAAGTGAGATTAGCACGAGGACTTACCGATGTGGGCCAGAGCCGTTGGTTGATCATACTCATAGTCTTGTCCCGTTGAGATGGGGAAGCTCTTGTGTCTCTTTCTCACCTTGATCATTGTCAGTGGTGCCCGTGTGGCCTTGTGATTAGGTTGTCTTCACCGCATAGTCCAGCACATGGACGTGTTGAGCGTTCAGCTCTTTCTTCAGGGCATCTTTAACTTCTTCAATGTAAACCTCCTGTACCCTCTGGTTGTTCCAGAAGTCGTTATACGACAACTTGGTTCTAATCTCAATTCGCTGAAAGCCACATTGATTCAGGCGAAATGAGTCCATGTCGTAGTTTCGCATACTCTTTGCGGTCATGGGGAAGTTGACCTTCTTGTAATTACTCTGCGGTATCTCGTCTGGAAGGTAACGCATGCTATACGGCTTTTCCTCATCGTGCAAAGACGTCCTGTCCAAGTAGTACATGGAGGATTGAATAGCAGGTCCATCTAGGCGACATGTTAACAGGCAGATTCCCTTCTTTAGACGCCTTGTTTCTTACTCACCAATCACAATGGGAGTCGTCGGAGAAGGGGACATTTTATTATCGGGACTAATAGACGTTCCTTGAAGATATCATACAATATCTACTTGAAATATGGCCGAGTTTCTATATTACATATGAGGCAATGGTTTTAGTAAAGATATCACTTTCAAGCTACTTTAGAATCACAGAGCGCTTCTACGAATGGGATCTACGAAGGCATGATGGCTATATTGAGAGGCCGCTACGTCCAGATACAGTAACGAGTTCGCCTATGCAAACATACATCACATGAGGCATTCATATGTCGGTCAGCACCGCGACTGTCCGCGGTGTGGCAAAAGGGCAAGCCCGGCATATACTGGCAGCCACAGAGGACACACATATGCAACTTGAAATTTCTTCGGTCTCGCACTGCATTTGGTGGTGTAGGGGTACCAACGTCAATCTCGGTCACACAGTCCCAGCCACTGCGTTTCTCTGTAAATGAGGCTCCGTAGCCGGCATGCATTATCTGCAATTGAGCGTGGCCCAATACATTCAAGGCAACCCCTCACTTTGTGCTCTGACTCCTTGTGAGGGGCAAAAGTGAAATCAGGCTCGCAGCCAACTCTGACTTTTCCGCAACCAGCCTGCTTTACAGGGTCAAAGCCAGCCCCCGACCAGCTACTGTTTCACTTGGCCCAGATTCTCTTTCCTGTGTTCACTTTGGTGGGGAAACCCGCACTTTCGAGTACGCTGTGTACAGTATCCATGAGGATAAGATCGGTTCCTAGTACGATAATCCATCAGTCCACATCGTGAAAGTTTAAGCTGTCTGTGTACTTACCCTGGACGCCCATGACGGCGACTGAGAAAGGCAGATATTCCTGTCTGCCTGTCACTCTCGAATCATACGGCATTTCGCCGACTTGTGGGTTTAATTAGTTACGGTTATCGTCGGGGCTTGTTACTCGGGGGAACGGTCTTACTTGGTACGTTGAGAACTGGCGAGTGGAGGACAGGAGCGAGCGCCAGAGAGTTGATTCCATCCTGTGGGGGACGTTTGAATCTGTATCAGCGTCAGACCATTGTTGGTTCACATAAGCAGTCTGTCCTGTCTTACGTTGGCATCTCATCTCGGTACCTTGGCGCCATGCTTTCCAGAGGGAGGATAACAAGAGCGTTTGCGTGCTTGCCCGTCAGGATATGGTCCATGAACCACTTCCGGTAGATATCAATCTTTCCAAATCCGATGTCCCGTTCCGTCTTGGTAATTATTTTGCCGAATTCCCTAGTAGCCAAACAATTAGCCTCGGCTCAGTAAAAGAACATAAGATTATGGGTGGTCTTGGCCTTGAACGGAAACACACGAGCTTTTCGTGGATAGTCAGTACGGTGTCAATACTTGCCAGAGTTTCTGGTTTGGAATACTCGTGTAAGGTGCGCAGTCGAACATCTCTCGATGTCTTGCGCGGAAGTCATCACAGTTGTGATAAACATCGTATGCGAGTGCAGCCGTGGCCTGTTTCCCTTTTATTAGCTCGGTACTCAATGTTCAAAAAGGTGATGATGACTTGCCGGGTTGATGAACTCAGGGAGCGAGCTATGGCCAGCTTCAGACGGGGGGTTCTCTGTCCACATTTCCTCAAATGACAGCTGCTCAAGCTCAACACCAACATGATCTGCGATGAGTTGAGCAAACCAATTTCCGAGCGCCGACTGTTTTTGGTCAATGATCTTCCAGAAGTCTGTTGGCCAGATGACTGAGGAGAACTGCTGTGTGGATGTTAGAATTTAAAAGGCACCTCAATGAGCCACCCACTCACTACAGGCGCACGATCATGCTGTTGCAGATTAAGCCAGCTGGCAGCGATTTCTCTGCAGACTCTCAAGTCCCGACAGAGGATCCCCGGGGTATCCCACGATCTAGCAAGGTCAGCGACATTCACCCTCTTCAGATAGAATCTTCTCACTTGACATAAGGTTCGATACCATCACTCGACAGCGTTCCAGTGCTGGGTCGAAATCCGAAACATCCACACCAAAAGGCAGGCCTCGTTACACTTCCCCAGGCTATTAATAAGTATTAGTATATATCATTCTTTGCAAGATCAAACGCTCACTATCTGTACCGATGGCGGCATCGAGCCAGTCGTAAGAAGCAACCGCAGCTGCACTCCCCGCACTACTGCCACCAGTCGACTGATATCCATCTGCACGGGGGTTCCATGGTGCTTGGTAGTCGGTGAACTCTGTGGGCTCTTCCCAATTCCCAAAAGAGTTCATCTTGGCTTTTCCGGAAATCACCGCGCCCATTTCAATCAATTTCTGGATACTTTCCGCAGTTTTATCGCACGCTGGGTAGGTCGCGTAGAAAGATCGGTTACCGACCGAGGTTCTCATCCCCTTGAGATTGATGTTGTCTTTGACGATAACACGAAGTCCAGCAAGGGGAGAATTTCCAACTCCTTGCATCGGGATGCGAGATCGAAGGGCAAAGCGCGAGAAACGATCGTCGGAGCCTCTCAATGGGAACGATTCAAAACAGCCGGTCTGACTGGGAGAAGGAATGAGTCAGCGGTTGAAATAATTGGTCAGTACAGTCATGTACCTAGATCTTGGCTTCAAGGTCACCATACAGGTTCCATTGAAATCATCCATAAGTTTCCAGGCTTCTCTCAGCTGTTGATTGACGTAAGCATAAGGACCGGGCAGAAGTTCAGGTGAGGCGGTGCAAAACGTTGACTGGTTGCCAATCTCCCCCAGATACGCGGTAGCTTCATCTGTCAGGCTGACAGTCTCCCTGTCAGCCCCGCAGAAGATGATGTTGCCCAGAAAGCTGGTGTGAAATACATCATCCTGTCGATATATTTCTACAGTGTCCTTCAGCCACTTTGCTGTGATGATTTCGTTGACACTCTCTGGAGGGATCCTAATGGCGGTTACGAGAGCTAAGGATTTGGCGATTGGAAAAGCAAGATCCTGAAATCTTTTGTGAGAACAGTGGCCTTGAATAATGGTGCAGCCCCAGTAAGCCCGAGTGTGACTTACATTCTGCAGCCCTGAGCGCGGCGCGATATACTGGGCTCCGGCGATAGAGAAGATATAGTCTTCTAGGTCGGTCGGCATGCTAGATTTTGTCATATTGACTGTCGTGGCTGAGCTTGACCATGAAATGAGATTGAGTGTTGAGAGATGGCGACGGACGAGCTGCCGCATCCAGTGTGCACAGGTCCTTTACGCGTAGTAGAAGGCAAAAGATGTGGGCGGTTTAAATGAGCGACGGTCGTTTGAGAAGAAAGAGAGGGGGCTCGCATATAGAGCTGGGTGAGGTATGAAAGGGTAGAGGGCACGAGGGGTAACAAGGGAAGGTGTAGATAGAGGTGGGTTGTGTGAGACTTTTGGGCTCGCTTCACTGAATGCAGGAGGGTACTTTAGGCTCGGGAGTGAGGGGTGCACTGCATCTGCATCACTGCCTTGTCACTGCTGACGACGCTGAGTAACATTTAGGCTTTTCATCGGTCGTGAAGCACAGGGACTTGTCTCAATTATTAATGGATGCCGGCAACGTTGATGCTAATAAAGTCTTGCCGAAAGAAAAGCCAAGATGATTTTGAGATTCTTGTTGAATGGTAGCACACGCTCGAATTCTCACGATAAGACTGTTTAATGGCCACCCGTGGTCAGGATGGTAATGTTCAACCGAAATGTTTCATGAAACACGTGAACAACTATTAAATCATGTTCACTATTTAACAGATTGGTCTCTCAAGCCTTGTTCAGTCTCTTCGCTTCAGTCTGCACGGACTCAGGCAGCCAATCCTCCAGACTAGGGCTCTCGGGCTTCCAACCAAGAAACTTGCGTGCCCTCTTTGCTTCACCGCGACTGTTCAGACCCCACGAAAGAGCCTGGAAGCCCAGTTTCTTCTGAGCCTCATCGACATCCAGCACCTTTGTCTCGTTGCTGTCGATAGCACCCTGCTTCTGCGCCTCCTTGGCAATGAGGGTTGAGATTTCGCTCCACTTGTGCTTGCCATTCTCCGCGAAGAAATAACCCTTGGGTCCCCAGATTTCCTTCTCGTTTTGGTTGTCGTTTGACGCCGCTCGCTCGGATAACAAGACGAGGAGGCTTGAAAGATCGTGGACGTGGACGTTGTCCCACTCTGTCTCGCCAGCGCCGATGATGGGGCCGAAACCCTTTTCCAACGCAGTCTCAGTCAATCCCGGGATCTGTCGACTTCGCTGGTTTGTAGGTCCTCGGCCAGTTCCGTAAATGGTGGGGGGGCAAACGATAGCCACCTTCACAGCATCAGGATCCTTCGCAGCCTCTTCGAGCACGATCTTGTCGACGTCGCGGTGGAAAGCGGTGTCAGGCAAAGACGTGACCTTATCAACCCCCTCCAAATCATTGTAAGCTTGCTCGGGAAGGGGAGCTTCTCCGTATCGCTTGTTGTCCATATCGTACCAGCAAAGAATGCCTGTGCCGCTAATGTGAACCCAATAGCCGGGGTTTGAGCTGGAGTGAGTAGATCGCAGGCCAGCGGCGATGGCTCGTGCAGCGCCCTGGTGATCTGAGCTCTCAGCAGTATCTAAGAGATTTGTTAGAATTAATGACTTTCCAGGAGCTGAAATTGTTCACTCACGAATGACGATATCAGCCTCAGAAGCCGCCTTCTCAATGACGTCGGAGTCGTCCAGAGATCCGATTGCCAACTTGACCTTAGGATACTGCTTCTGGACAGCCTTTCCCTTGTCCTCGCTCCTGACCAGGATAGTGTAGTTCCAGCTAGGGTTGGCCTTGTTCAACGCGTAGAACGCATCACCGCCGATATAGCCAGTGGTGCCAGTGCTAGAGTTTTTCGTTAGAGCCACCTCACGTCGGGGTATATAGGATTACTCACACGAAAACGTTCTTCGAAGTCATTTTCACGAGTGACGAGTGTTGATTTTGCTTATAGGTTTGAATGTGCGTCCAATAGTCTCCGGGTAACACTTTTTGGGTTGTTATATGTCTCGATATTTGTCGAGTTTTGCGGAAGCACGCAATCATTCAATGATATATACGACGTCAACAGCACCACAGTGACGTCATGCCATCGACAGCCTCCACACATAACGTTGACCTCGATCAATGACGATAAGGTTTGCACACTAACTTTAGTAATCGTCAATGACCCCAGCCTGTGGATAAACACTCTTCCACGCTGATTTGAATTCGTCCGCACCTTGATTGAGATCGATTTTACCGCAAGTTTCGTTCCCAAAATCGTCTAACCTCCACTTTGAATGCGAGATCCGACCAAATGAAACTTGTCAGCATCTCATGGCCATCGACCCATGAGTGCGATATCAACAACTTCGAAGTAAGTGAGTGCAAAAGTGTATCATAACCAGAGCGAACCATTCCAGTAGGAGAGAATGCTCCGCCAATGCATACGGCCCATAGCAATAAGTCTTCATGTCCATCCCACACAGGATCCTGGTGCACGTTCTGTAGTTCGTACAGTAATTGCGAGGAGACTCTGGGCTGTATTGGAAAGTCAGAGGAAGTGAAAGATTGGACATACGGAATACTCACAGGCATTACCAAGCCACACCAAACTGTACAGCATAGCATTACTGAGCATATGTAAGTCGCGAGACGACAGCACTTTAACAATAGCGTGGTTTCTGGTAGAGCCGCAAGCCGTGACTGTATAGATGCCGTATGACTGTTTATGTCTACCATTGAGACGTTGCGGCCACCTGCGCTATAGACGTCTCGAATTTGTTGTAAAGCGTGGATGTCTTTGATGATTTCGGTGAATTCCTCACTAAATAGATTAGACCGTATTTGAAAGCCAATCGGAAGTTTGAAGAAGTCTTTGTCGACCGACTCTCGCGTCCAACCAAGCTCGGTGAAGGTGGTGTGGTCAACAATGCGCGTTGAGCCGACCAAGATTGACGAGTTCAAGTCCTGCCTAAGAAACAATGAGATGGAATTTGTGGGTGATGCATGAAAGCTTACCAGAATATGGCACGTTTGATTCCTTCAGTCAGGGAAGCTCCTGTCTTCTCAGATCCCGTCAGGAGAAGATTTACCGCTTGCATGTGAAGCTGGACCTGAGATTTTGTCCCAAGACAGGCCTGATACCACACGATCAGTCACATGTCCAAGATATTATTCCTCATGGTTGGCAGTTTACCTCAACACCGACAAGTAACAGTATCGCGCCAATGGTAGACTCCGAAACGGCCGTATTCAGTGAGCTCATTCTTTCGCGAATGTTGTGAATTACCTGGCCTTGATAGACGAGACATTCTCTGTTAATGACACCTCCACTTGCAGCAAAGGCCAGCGAAAGCATTACGGCATTTAGAAGGGCTGGATCGGTGAGCCCTGCTCGAAAGACTGAATGGAAGTTCTGGAAGTCAAGTTCCTCAGCAACAGTGAAGACCGGTTCCGGGGCTTGCCGGGCTTGGCCTACTCACCAGTGAGTGAATGATCAGAGCTTAAATACATCGAAGAGAACTCACAATTCTTGAGCAGAATCTGCAATCGCGTTGTATCTGCCGCGAGTGATTGAAAAGGATCAAGCACATCGGCGGCTAATGAAATGGGAGAGGATTTCACCACTCGAGCGGACTTGGCTCTTCGCCGATGTGTCTTTGGCTTCTCCTCATCTTCTCTTGTTCTAATACAAAAGTTTTGCATGGACAGTTTCTGAGCTACCCTCTTATTCTGTAACGCCTGTTTTATGGCATGCGACCGGGCTAGACGCTTGGTGCTCTTGTCGCTGGCCTGGAATGAGATGAATTCAAACCGGGTTACTGGTGTAGGTTAGCAGTGACGTAACGAGAGCTGCAAAAGACATACTATCTCCTGGCGCAGTCACACGCCCTTCAGAAGCTTGCATATCCGCGCCTACTTTGTCGTTGCTCATTTGTCCACCTTCACTTCAGGCAATTCAATCGAATGCTGGTCTCTGTCCCCTACCTCAGGGTTCCAAGCTTAGAAATCACAATCGCAGATTATCCACTTTTCCTGACGACCCCAACAAACTCGGCTAAGCCATTTTTGGAAGTATCTCGTTTCCTTATCAGGAAGTAGGTCATTGCTCGATGTAGAACTATCTCACCACCACATGAGGGCTACCTCGAAAATCTTCATGTAAAGGGTAGGAAAAGCATCTCTTCTACCAGACTACTTGCGATAGAGACTGTATTTCTAATTCTGCGGGTCCACGGGGCCATTCTTCAAACACATTTGTCATCTCTTCAGGATATAAAAGGATACCATTAACCACGGATAGTGGTTCGGAACACAATCACCACCGAGTATCCTACAACAAATACCCATACGCTTGTAAAATCATCTCAATATGTCAGACTCGCGTCTTTTCCATCCTATGAAGCTTGGTAATCTCAAAGTCCAACACCGTATTGGTATGGCTCCTCTTACACGACTTCGAGCGAGTGTCGACCGTATCCCCAACGCCTTGATGAAACAATACTATGGTCAACGTGCTTCGGTCCCAGGTACTCTTCTTCTCACTGAAGGGACCCTTGTCTCACCTGCCGCCGGTGGAGGTTTTGCCAGAACGCCTGGCATCTGGAGCCAAGACCAAGTCGCTGCTTGGAAGACAATCACAGACGAAGTGCATAGCAGGGGCAGCTTCATTTTTGTGCAACTGTTCGCCATGGGCCGTGCAGCGACTGTCGAAGTGGCTAGAGAAGAGGGTGTTGATATCATCGGCCCTAGCGCCATTGCTTTTGAAGGTAGCAATGCTCAGCCACGGGCTATGACCACAAAGGAGATTCACGAGATGATCCAGGCATTTGTCACAGCCGCCCACAATGCGATCAATGCGGGTTTTGACGGTGTTGAGATCCATGGTGCGAATGGATATCTCCTTGATCAGTTTCTCCAGGATGTCAGCAATCATCGCCGTGATGAGTTTGGGGGTAGTATCGAGAACAGATCTCGGCTCATAAGCGAAATTTTGAAGCATATTGTTGACGCCATTGGCCCCGAGCGCGTCGGACTTCGTCTGAGTCCATGGAGCACCTTTCAAGGCATGCGTATGGAGGATCCTATTCCACAATTCACGGATATCATCAGCAAGGCCCGTGATTTGAACTTGGTCTATCTTCACTTGGTAGAGTCCCGAATTTCAGGTAGCCAAGACGATCGCAATGGCAACGAGAAACTTGATTTTGCCTACGACATCTGGAATGGCGCTTTTCTCATTGCAGGAGGCTACAAGTTAGGAGATGCGACAAGACTTGTCGAGAGTGAGCACCCGGACAAGAATATCATCGTCATGTTTGGAAGGGACTTTGTGTCGAACCCCGACTTGGTGTACAGGATTAAGGAAGGGATTGAGCTCAACCCGTATGAGCGAAAGACCTTTTACACTAGCGACACGGTTGGATATTTGGACTATCCTTTTGCAAAGAGAAGCCCTGTCTCTATTTAAGGATGTAGCACAGATTCTATGACTATGACATGGGGTTTTATTTACTGTGTGTAAAGAATAAGATGCGAAAACTAGAAATTATCTAGATCATGAATGGACTATAGCTAATACATCCCAACATATTACAATTCATTGCTTCCTGTACGATCTTTTGCCCCAATAAGTCATCCTACGAATGACTCAAGCCTACAGTGTCACGTCTCTGTCGTTCCCTCTACTACCTGCTTTAGGTCTTGATTCATCCTCACATATCCCACCCGCAACTCCTCTAATTTCCCCATCATTCCGATCACAGGTGCTAGGATACCAGAGAATCGCTCGCCTTGCGTGAACCGTGTCGAAACCTCTTCACCGACAACTTCTTCCAAGATACACCAATGTTCGGTATCAAAGAATGCCGGGGTCAAGATACTCCCGTTCCATCGAAGCTCCTTTTCTGTGTCAAGGACTGATACGGTATTGGTGTATGATTGGGCGTTATTGATTGTAATTATTTGCTTGCTGCCAACAGACAAATTTTCATGAGGAGATTGTACTGCGATGGATGTCACGAATGTGTTCCACTGTGGCCAGGATTTCAAGTCCATTATTATGGCCCAGATCTTCGAGGGCGGTGCTGCGATAACGATGGATTCCCGGATCTGAGGCATTGTTTGGTAGACGTGTTGCGATCGGAGCGTATTTCTAGCCTCTTTCGTATTATCACTTTTCTACGGGGCTCTTAGTAGATATAATGGTATGTGTCTCTATTCCGCCATCTTATTAACAGTTGGTGAATTGTCGGAAGCCCGACGCGGGACGGCGCGTCTGACTATCCGAAGTACTATGACGTCCTCTATTCACGGACTGTCATTTGCCCGTGTCTCGCCATAACAACTAACCAAAAGTGCAATAGCTTTGAGGGTAGCGCATCAATATCAATACCATTTCTTGGACTATCCTGCCGCTTCTACTTTGTCGTGTTGCACAAGTCAATAGTCTCTGTAGGCCTTCGCATTCCCATGATCCATTCTGCATACTTCATGCGTTCGGCCCGCAGAGCTGCGTGTGCGGTTATTTCGGCCTCATTGGCTATCCCCGCTGTTTCCATGCTTCTCTTTGTTCCCCTTCCCTCCATTACACGAACGGCATTGCGTTCGCGGTGACTATCCTCCGCTAAGTCGTCGTCCTTGGCTGGGGGGGTTGTTATCTCAACAGGGACTTGCGCATCATCCGCATTCGCCTCTTGAAATGGAGGGGCATTGAGCTCGTCCTCCAGATTATTTTTATCCTCCATCACGACTGTTTCTGCATTGTAAGCCATAGTCATCTTTCTCGTACGGTTTAGCAAGGTGGCCCTAAGTGATATTCGATCGCTATGCCGTCTGGAAGATTGACTTATCGGAAATACATCATTCTTCATCGTTAAGAATCTATTACAACCGGTTGTCAAGATGTGCCTCTTGGATAGCGACACGGCTGAGGCGGGGTCGTAGGGCTTCTGAAGTGCTTTATTTAGACGATTGATGGCTGGTCGGCAGGTGTACTGTGGTTTGGAGAGGATTTCTTTGAGGTTGTATATGCTTCTTAAGCGACTGATGCACCCAATTGCTTCCATAACAAGATAGCGCTTCGGTGTTGCAGATAAGAATAAAGATGGTATGCCGAAATCGCAGACAGACGGCTCCAAGATGAAAATACACAAGCTCGGTGTTTTGTCTCGAAGTATCGCTTCGAATACCACATGAACAAGGCCTTTCTCATGCTGGGCCTCTGCTACGCTTGCCCTATCTTTGCAAGGCCACTCAACGCCAGGTAGAAGACTTTGGCGCTGCGACGAATGATTAGGCTTCGCTAGCTCATCAAGCACTGACGACATTCTGAACATCGGTGTAGTCGGATCGTTTCTTCCCACCTTGTATTTCTGGTAAACAGAAAATACAAATTCACGAGACGAAGATCCATTGCGACGCTGAATTGACATATGGCGTCTGATCTTGTCGGGCTCCCCTATTGGTACCGTAGGGAGTAACATCCAAACCCGGTTGGATTTTCCCACGACCTTTGGGGCAATTTTGGTGGAGAGACATAACCTTGACACACAAGCACTCACGTTTTGTCGAACTGTTCCTTTCAAGAGTTCTCCAAAAGCCGTCAGTGAGGTAATGGTACGAACTCTTTCGAGAACCTGGGCTGAAGGCAATGGAATTCGGCAGATTTCTGCAAGGTCGCTGATCAGAGACTCTGATACAGCAAGATAGCTCAGCTCTCGCACTTGGTCCCAATTCGCCTCAACGTAGAATACCGAAGTGATGACAACAATGAAAGTCCCTTCAGAGTGCATCTTCTCCGCTATATTTCTATCAGTCCCGGTCCATAGAACCTCCAGGTCGTCGAGCATATGACCTTTTATTCGACAGCCCTCTTGAATCTCTTTGAGAAGAGAGGTTGCGAGACTTCTTGTTTCGTTGTTGGATGATCCTGTTTGTAAAAACTCTTCAAAGTTGTCTTCCGTGATCATGAGCCCAAGGACCCGGGAACGAATAAATCTTGCATCGCGGAAGACACCTTCTTCGCAATCGAACGCCTGCATCGGATCACCAACGAAATCGCTTTCTTCATCTTTGCCGGTATCTGCGAAGCCGGGAGTCCAGCCACGTAAATTGCCAGATAAAGAAAATACGTCATCGTCGCGCGCCAAGCTCCTGGTGTCCAAACACGCGATCTTCTGCAGCTTCCTCGCGATCCCTTCTCGGTAGGTGTCGCGAGCCCAGTCTACTATATAATCAACAATGAGGAGTAATTGCAATGCGCAGTCTGGCGAATCTATGCCACCACTCCAGAGACGAACCACATGCTGGTCTATTAGTTAGTACTAATTCGCGTAAACAAAAACAGAGTTGACTTGCGTAAGATGTTTTGTTGTTCTCGTTGTGTATATATGCAGCCGAAACCCTCCACTGTTCACCCTTGTAAGACAAAAACCACACCAGAGGATCTCCATTCTGTTCTTCATCGTCTTCAGCAAGCTGAACCAACTGGTACTGTATGGAGAGGAGCTCCCTAATGGCGAATGCAGTCTGAACCTGGGTATCGGAGACAGAATCACTGCCCTTCTCGGACTTCGCCTCTATGACTAGAAAGGGAAAGACTAGAGGATCTCCATCACTCTTGAAAGGACTGACTTTGATGTCCTCGTTAGTATCCTCGGCTGACTGTAGTAATCGAGATAGCCTCTCATTAACTCGAAGCCCATAAACCCGGTCGGGCCGATCCTCGCGTTTTGGAAGCTCTGAACGGAGTTCGCCAGAGTAGCGGATGGCCTCCTCGGCTCTGTCATCGAATAAAGGGCTGATACCCTGCTCTGGTCTAGCGGAATCTCTGTCAGACTAGCTGGACATTGCTTCTCGTACACTCACATATCTTGGGCTACATTGTTCGGATTGCAGTTGCATGGTTGACGCCTTCTTTGCCGAGCCTTGAGGGAGTTGTAGTCGTCTGTGTCATCTCCTATTTGTTCATTGGCAATGACTTCTTGTTCAGACCGCCAGAGACGACCGCAGCAATCGGGACTGATTATTTATTAAGACCCACTGACGCTGACGAGAGTCTCTGCAAGTACTCACCAAGCAATATCGACTGAAAAACGAGCCATGATCTCTGATTCGAGCGACAAGCGCCATCCGCTCTCGTTCTTTCTACCCTCGATACATTGCCTAGCCTTTTCGGTAATGCGCTTGGCACGTTTTTGAACCTGAGATCTCCATGACGCCCGCGAGGCGTCGGCAGCTATGCTCTCCTGATACTGCAAGTAGTCAGTTCTCCCAGCCTTCTTGATCTGCTCAAAGATCGAGTCGCAGCTGCTCGGCCAATGTGGATCTCTAATCGTATCGATGGGTCCATCGAAAGAGATGTTGTATTTCTTCATCAGCTTCCGCTGGACTTCTCGCTGATTGGGCGGCATGGTTAGGGTTACTTGACGTTGACCTTATTGAATACCTCTCTGACATACACTTAGGATTGGGAGTTGAGATTGTGACACAAATCCTAGCATGTCTGAGAATGGGGAATCCTACTTCCACTAAATACGTTGAAAATGGCCTGCAATGAGGGCCGGCTGAGCAGCTGCGCCACGGTGTGGTTTCACTTGTCGCGCGCGTCGACGTGGATATGCAGTTGGTTCAACATCAACAAAATCAGTGGACAATGGCCGCCAGAAAATGGGGCTATCGTGCATAGCCTGCATCACGATAAGAGATAATGCATACATTCTTAGTCGGGAGTGGTCACAAGGCAGACAAGAATTCAGTGTCATGGATCCGAAGGCGTACTTGAAGATTGGCTTTGATCATGCCATGAATTCGTCAATAAAAATGCAAATCGCTAGCTACCCTGTACGTTGCCCATGCTACGGAGTAAAATCCATGCTCTCTCTTCCAAATACGTCATAGTCCCATCCCAGCCCCTCGCGATGTTCATGTTAATCGAATAGTTGATCGACGTTAATTTAAGGAAGAGGGTCGTAACCGGAGCTACGCATGTGCGCCTGGCGGTTGGAGAACAGGTAGTAGATGAGCATTCCGACAATGGGGAAGAGGAAGACAACGAGACACCAGAGGATCTTGTGGGAGACGGGACGGTTGGACTGGAGGACCTCGACTATTGGCACAATTGTTAGCATGACGTTAGCAAGCAGGAAGGAATTGACACATACTCCAGACAAGGATATCGAGGACAAGAACAATGAAACCAACAATTCCACCACCAGTTCCGTAGTGCCACGGCTCAACGCCCTTGACGTTGATAGCCTCGTCGGCGATGGGGGCAGCAAAGGCAAGCGCGGCAAGCCAGAGCTGGAGGAAGGAGAAGGCAGCGAAGTTGAACATTTTGAACGTGTTTTTGATGATGATACGAAACTTGGCGTTGATGGAGGGAAAAGAGGGGAAGGAGGAGACAAGTCAGCCTTTTTGTGGCACACGAGACAAAACAAGCTTACGACATAGCAGGGCCACATGATACTCACACCGACGTCATTGACATCTGCATTGGGCGACATCGCGATCTCGAGCCGATAAGGTTTACGATAAGATAATCGATAAGCAGCGCACGATAAGATATAAGCCTTATCTTGCGGACTCTAGTCTCTCTCGATTAATAGCTCAGTGGGTGTTCACAAGATTGTAGTGCAATGACTCTTCTGTGATGCAGTATTTTCAACAATAATCTGGAACTATATATAAAGCCATTTACACGAATCATTTTGTATCGCGCTGCCAATGATGACAGAAATCAACAGGATTCCGAGGACCAGACCCCGTGTATTAATTGCGTCGCAATAGGAAATATCTCCAAAATGATGTACAGAGTCTAGGGTAGTAAGACAAGACGCGTCGTCACGTCACCCCAAACTCATATCCAGGCTGCATATAACGCTGCACTTGTTGGAAGAAGTGAAGGTCCAGCGTTAATGTGAGCGACCAAGTGGAACAAGACGCGCACAGCTGTCTAAAAGTATGAAAGTGATGCTGTAAATTATCAACCATTGTGAATAGTGCACGCATGATGCAGACTGACTTCCATCACCCGGCCCTCAGGATCATGGGTCTTTTCACGGACGTGAAGGAAATAGAAGTCATCCCAATCTTGCAACTTGTCACGACAATGAACAATGCAACACTAGAGTCATATGATTTGCGCGTCGCTACCTCTATAATAAAAGCATCATATCGTACGTCAAGAGCAGTATACAATGTTGTCGCTTGTGGTTTTGAGATGGGCCGGCCACGCTCAGTTATGGTGCCGTTGAGCCGACAGCCGTTGAACACTTCGGAGAGGAACCGTTGAAGGCGGCATTGGAGGTCTTGGAGTACATCTTAATTCACGAGGCTGGTAGATAATGGCTGAAATTGCCAAGTTGCGGGTCTCTCACCTTCCGCAGTCTAGTGCAGCCAGGCCGACTGAGATGATGTCATGAAGCTGTCTAAAACAACCAGCAATCGCAGAGATATATACCCTATGATCTCGGACCAATCTTGTTTTACTAGGTCCCCTTGCGTCACGTTAATTGATTCAAGAACACGACCGCCGATATTTAGAAGTTGTGCGCTGGAAGAAGGGTGCCATGTAAGGCTCAGATGGTGTGGAATTGTCGAGTGGACGGGTCGGCCAACCTCGCGTGAACGGTGTGATCGTGGATAGATCGCAGACTGCCTGCCAGTGAGGATACCTGTTGATCGCTCTGTCGGATTATGTTCTTGACTCCATCACTTGGAATTCGATCGACCATTCTACACACCCACCATTATGGCGAGGTGTCCAGCTCAAGCTCTTTTACAGTGAAGCCCTAGTCTGATGACGGAGCTGGCAGGAAGAGCATCGAAGGCGCGACGAGACGCGACCGTGCCCCTCAAGCTTAGAGGCATTAGCAGGCGCGGGTTACTCATAGCACCTACAACAAGTGAAGTGCGGGGAAGGAGGAAGGAAAAGCTGGAGGGGTCTACGGCTACGCCACTAGCAGCAGTATCCTTCCATACCTGATGCCCCTTTTTCAGGTGTTCAGCATCGCAAAGAACCCTCTGACTGTTAAAATGATCTACCTAGAGAAGGCCCGACCCGGGTCAGCCCTGACAGAGGGCGACACTCAGCCGTGGCACTAACGAGGAGACTTTGGCCCTATCAGAGCCCCAGTTCAACCAGATACTGACTCGGCTACTGGTTGGCTGACGGATATAGACAGCGGGTAGCCCACTCGGACTGTCCAATCCCTTGTCAGACTCTGAGAAGCAGGGTCTGTGATTGACTGAAGAGATGCATAGTATCCATCCTTCGGGCTCCACTTGGCAAACAAACATTCAGGGGTTTAGGTGTTGTCACATTGGCAGGTGTACTGCAGTGACTGCCTGCACCGCACTGTAGCATTTTGGGATTTGCATCCATGTTGAGACGCGTGTTTTGTCTTTGTTGTGATTGATTGTCTTATAGCCTGAAATGTCATGCATGTCAGCAATCAATTAATGTACTGTACTGTACGGATACATGCGGGCACTGAGTCAGGTCCTTTGTGGTCTGATCTTTTCTCTCCCTTTCTTTTCTTTCTCTTTGTCAATTTCTCACCAAAAACATCGCCTCAGTCATGGGAATCCTGTTCTCTCGCCCAGGCCGTGAGGATTCAGCTCTACCGCCCGGCGCTTTCGCCGCAGGCAACATCTCTTCTCTCCACAGCTCATCCGTTTCGACCTATCTCGGCATCAACACTGGCTCCTACCACGCCCCTCTCCCTCCGATACCGCTCGAATGGATCGTGTCGCCTAGCAGCATCGAGGGCTCCTGTCCCGACGGCTCTCAGATCCTGACGTGGTTCGGTGTCACGGAGGCCGTCATTACTGTTCTGGCACCTCTATGTGCGTACCGCCCTTTTGTCCACTGGGTCACGGGTGGGAGGCTCGGAAGACGCGCAAAGAATCGTCTCGCTCTCACATGGACCATCACGTTTGCCTGTCAGCTCACGGCCAGCGCTATTATTGCTGGTATGATGGGTAATACGCCAGGTTACGAGTCTTTGAACATGCTGCACATCTTCACCGTCCTCATATCACGACCCCGTTTCTACCCCATCGTCGTCGCACTATTGCGCTGCGTTATCACCGCCCAGCGTCCCCGGGAATGGGATAAAACAACGATTATTAAACGCAAGACCGATGACCGTATCGAGTTCCCCTACACAGATGCCTGGATCACAACAAGCTTCTCGGAGCTCCTGCTACTCCTCATATCCGCCATTTTCACTGGAGTCACCTGGCATCGTCTCCCTTCCGAAAGCAAGTCCCGCGAATACGCTTCGGACCACGTGAGCTTCGTATCAAGTGCACCGGGAATCATGTTCCTTTGCATGCTGGCTTTCGTGCCGGTATACAAGCGTTACGGCGAGGCGTACCCGATTGAAGGGCGACGGTATGAAACGGGAAGACACTGGGGCGTGACGATCAACAGCGACGGCAGGACCAAGATCGGCGTCAAGAAGGGCAATAACAAAACTATAGCCAAGAGAACAGCCAACGCGGTGTGCGCAACGCTTCTCATGGGGTATATCTGCCTGGTCCAATGGGCGTATTGGACGAGGTTTCTCGACATGTCAGGTGTGCTGTAAGTGCTGATGCTCTTCAATGTGCGGATTGACGCAGGCTAACCACTACTTGTAGGTTTTGCCCTCCGAGGATGGTCGAGTCTGGGGTCGTGTGGGTGGTGTTCACATTGACTGGTAAGTGATATGGGTTTCATCTTGCACGCATCTAGCTGTGTCGGAGTCTATCGACTAACAAATAATCCTAGGTATCTTGGCTGGAGCTGCTTCGTGATCGCGTTACTTCTTCTTAGACCACCAACTCCTGGTCCTCGACTTGAAATGTTCCGTTGTTTATTGTACCAATACCCATACCTTTCCTCAAGCAATTCGCCTATCGCGATATCTTGGAGCACTTAGATACAGTGTAGTCTTGCTATGTAAAAGTTATTAAAAGCGAATGCTGTCCTCATAGAGCCGGGATAGAAGCCATCATTTCCAGTGACGGGACTTGTTGACCTGTCCATGATCCAAGTGGCAATCGTGATTTAAGACATATAGACCGTCTCGTCTTTTCTCTTGCCTTGTGATATCACCGTCCTCAACCCAAGGATAAACCATGAAATAGCCCGTCGTTTGGCATTGATTTCTCACTTTACCTCTCTCTTCCGCCCCCACACCATCGACAGTACGCCTCAATCGCAATGGCGAGAAGACGAAGCGCACCAAACCAGTGGCCATCCAATCAATACTGGTGAGACGAGCAGAAAGTAACATCAAGGTCATCATTATGAGTCACCATGTCACGACATATCACACCATGTAACTGCCATTCTTCACTCTAAGGATCAGTACAAACAAACAATAGAATAAATAAAAAGAAATAATAATGTAAAAAAAAAACGAATCAAAACGTGTTAAAGCCCAATTCTATCTCTATAGCCACCATACCCTTGCACCTAATACCGAGTGACACGAAGGAACATGCTATATAACCGAACGAAGCACACTAAATCAACTCGAGTTGTTTTTGATCCAAAACAGCTGCAAATTCCACAAGACTTGGATGATGAAGCACATCATCGACCGTCACTTGAGCATGCGAAGTTGAATTGGCGTCCCCATTGACCTCTGCCTTTGTGGCCTTGGTTCTGCGCTGTATCAAGGCAGTGAAATAGGCGGCATCAAGAAAGTCGCCTCCTAGCTTGTAAAACGGTAGGTAACGCATGTTTGGAGTAGGCTCATCGAGTAGTAGGGTTTCCGGGCTCATGCTTTTTGAAGTAAAGACAGACAGCCAGACTTGATCGAGAACACTGAGACTAGAGTCGACGGATCTGTCGGTAGACATGTCGTTGCTCGATCTACCTTCGCTGGGAGTGGACATGTCGTGACTTGATCCGCTTTCGCTGAAACTCTGTTCTTGAGAATCCGTGACTGGTCGCAACATGGAGAGTCTAGAGGAAGATCTTGGCATCGACTCTGTTCCAAGGAGGGCGATATGGTCGGATTCAGAAGACACGGCGTTCAAAATAATGTGAACAGTGTCGGCAAGATCTTGTAGCAGCGACTGAGCCGTGTCCGGATGGAATCCCGTCGTGGAGTAACCGAGGCACATCTCAACAGTGCCATTGTTCTCTCGGGAAATGACGGCAAGATCATACCAAGTCATGAGTGGCTTCTTTTCAGTGGTGATGGTACTCACTTGGAAGTCGATTTGTCCGCCAGCTGACTTGGCGGCTGTGTTTGCTGGTCGGTGATTGACGATGGAGGTGAAGCGAGTAGCTGGTGACCAATCCGTACACTCTCGGATCAGTGAACGAAGGCCGACACCTTCATGGGGGATGCGACCTCGCTGCTGGTCTCGCACTTGGTTCAGTAGTTGAAGGACCGAGTGCCCGCCCGAACTATCGGTAAATCTGACCCGCATAGGGACGTTGGTCGCACAGCAGCCGACAACAGTACTGCCTATTGACGGGTCGACCAGATTTCTCCCAGAAATGGTATCTCCAAACACCACATCGCTCTTCCCTGTGAACTGAGCTAGTACGTGTGCCCATGCACAGCTGATGATCGTGGAGGTTGTGATGCCTTCACCCTTGGACTTTGGCACTGATATCACCTTGTCCATGGTGAATTCCATGCGCAAAGGGCTCTGGTGATCGGACTCAGTCGTCGGAATGAGCTCGGACATGGAGGATCCATCAAGCAGGCCCCGCCAATAGCTGTAGCTTGCGTCACTTGTCTGCTGATTCAGATCTGCGACGTATTCGGCAAAAGAACCCAATGGCAGGTCAGAAGTGTCTTGTCGATGGTATAGTTTGCCAAGGGTGTCGAGGATAATTGGGAGAGACATGGCGTCGTATATAGCATGTGACATTCGCAACAGTACCCGGGTCTTTTTAGTCTTTTCCTCATGAAGAATAGCCATGTTCACTAAGGGTGCGCCCAGTCGAAGAGGATGACTGCACAGGGCCCCTTCAAACAAGCGTTCGGTGGCATCTTTTAGCGACTCCTCAGTCTTGACCACGAGCACATTGTGCTGATAAGACTTCAATATGATCTGGAGAAGCCTTCCGTTGCGAAGATCAAACGCGAAAGCAGTGCGGAAAGCCTCGATATGCTGCCCTAGCTGTATGCAGCTTTGCTGTAGCCGTACCAGATCGAGTCCTGGATCCGTATCAAGGACGAAGGTGTTTACCTCTATCTGAGCCGCGGTCAATGCTCCAGCAACGCTGAAGGAAACTGGATCACTGGCAGGGAAGACGTCCTGAATCGATTCCTTCCCGGTGCCAGTGACGGGGCAGATGACCTCGTCAAGAAAGGCGTCAAGATCATTTTCCAAGTTGCTGAGCAGCTGGAAAGGACGGTAGGATGTTCCAAGCGCCGTCCTAGTCAAAATTTTGGCGACAACTGCCATCTTGAACAAGACTGGATTCTCAAAAATGTCTAGCACACGAATACTGAGAGCCTCGGTCTTTGCAGCAGCAACGAGCTTCATGGCGCTGATAGAGTCACCACCGATGTCGAAAAAGTTATCATGTCGATCGATTGACTCTGTCTCGACCTCAAGCACGGCTGCCCATAGCTTGCGGATAACGGCCTCCTTATTGTTGCTGACCGTTCCAGTCTTTGGGGCGCTTCGAGAATTTACATCCGCCATCTGCGTTACCTCATTCATCATGAACTTGCGGACAGCTTTGCGGTCGATCTTATTTGAGACGTTCTTCGGTATATTGTCTATTTGTAGATAGACTCTCGGAATCATGTAGGCAGGCAATCTCTCGGCCAGAGATTCCTTGAGCCAAGTCGAATGGCCTACCATGTCACTGCGATGGTCTTCGTCGGCGAGGAACTCAAGGGCAGCAACGAGTGCATGTTGACTTTCACTGATGTGCAGATACTCTACCACGGCCGTTCGCACCTTGGGCATGAGCTTCACAATGCAAGACTCAATCTCGCCCAGATCGACTCTCTGGCCGCGAATCTTGATCTGGGAATCGCTTCTGCCCAGAATCACGATCTTGCCATCAGTGTTGTATCGTACGAGATCGCCACTACGATACATTCGACGTCCCGACTTTCTAGGGCCAACGTCTGCAGTGAAGGCAGGATCCGTGATAAACACCGCCGAAGTCTTGACTGGGTCGTTGCGATAACCACGAGCAACCGATGGGCCCTCAATAACAAGCTCTCCCACTGCGCCAATAGGCACAAGTCGATTGTAGTCATGAACGTCAACGATCCAGTTTTGGGTGCCGCAGATGGGCCTGCCAATGGTGTTTGAACCACTCTTGTCTGTCACTCCAGGGTTTATGGTGCTGGTGACAGAGCACTCAGCCGGGCCGTAGCTATTGTTCAGGGTGGCATTGGAGCCTAGAAGCCACTTCTCAACCAAGGCTGGGGTGTTGGCTTCACCTCCCATCACCATAGTTTTCATGGACGGGACCTCGGCTGGGGGGATCAGCGCCACGGTGCTTGCTGTGAGCACTGCATAGTTGGCGTTGAGTCGCTGTATGGACCCGACCAAATCGTTCATTCGCTCGTCTTCCGAAGGCAGACATACGGCTCCCCCAAATGTCCAGGCCATGAGAATATCACCAATTGAGGTATCAAAGGTAAAGGCAGCGAATTGGAAGGTGCGGTTATTTGGATCCAGGTTCAGGGCAGTGCCCTTGCCCAGTGCAAGGTTATATAACCCTCTATGCTCCAGGGTTACTCCCTTGGGAACTCCTGTACTGCCAGAGGTATATATAATCCAGGCCATGTTCTCCGGTTGGACCGATGTCGAGGGAATTGAAGGATCGGCACCATCGTATGACTTGGACAGTTGATCAATGGCTGCCTCACTGACAGTTACGCTCCTGCAGCCCAGCGATTGAAATCTGTCTGCATTGGACTCGTCACAAAGTACCATGACTGGAGATGAGTCCTTCAGAATGGCATTAATTCTCTCGGGCGGTAGTTGAACTCCAAGCGGAACTACTGCGCCGCCGGCATAAAGAATGGCCAACATAGCCACCATGGCCCATCGAGACTTATCCATGCAGAGCCCAACGGTGACTTCGGGCCCCACGCCTCCTTCTATCGTGAGTAGCTGGGCAAGACTTCTGGCCGCTTGATCAAGCTGCTGGTAGCTGAGATCGCCGTCCCAGCTGCAGACGGCTTGAGAGTCAGGACTGGCTCGAACGCTCTTGATGACTAGGTCATGAACACAACCAAGAGAAGGCCATTGACCGGTGATGTTCCAGTCGGCAATCTTCTTTAGATCATACGGATTGGCTAAAGGAAGACTCCCCACAGTCTGATCTTCAGAAGCGGCATTTTCGGCAAGCTGGACGACGTTGTGCTCAAATTGTCGCAGGATTGCTTGGAGCTGATCGTCGGGGATGACATCTTTGTCGAACCGGGCTTCCACCGTAGCTTCTCCCTTGCGCTCATCCAACTTACACAAGATTGTTAGAGGGTAGTCATGGATAGCCTCCATCTTGAGGTGCACCTGCTCAAAACCAGGCAGCCGAAGCGATGGATCGTCTAGTTCGGCTTCGGCCGCGGTGTGCACAAGGAACAAGTGTCGGAGGTCAGAGGGATTGAAAGCGGGAACGAGCCGTTTGATCTTCTGGAGTCCAACGTGCTCAAACGGTATCATTTGGACACCTTCGTGGTGGACGCTGTCCAGGAAGTCTCCAACACTTTGCTGACCACGTATTTTGATCCGGACGGGGACGGTGGTAAACGTGGGGGCTGCAAGCTCCGTGATCTCTGCCACAGGCGCTGAGCGGCCAGAAAGATTGACGGCAAACATGACATCTTGCACGCTAGCATATTGGGCAACTGTCAAAGCCCATGCTGCTCTGAGGACACTGGGAAAGGGAGTTTGAAGCCCCTCGACTCCCTCCAGACAGATTGTTTGTTTCAAGAGAGAGGTAGGCTTAGGCTCATAGAAGCCGCCGGAAGGAAGGGAGGGGAAGTCGGTAAAGGAACCCGTGTCTCCCAGCGTCTTGGTCCAGAATTGTGATGCCGTGTCCAAGTCAGTATCAAGAACATGGCGAATGAATCTCGGGTACGGGATGGCCTTGGGCATCTCACGTCCAGAGTACGCCGGGTAGAGGTAGCGGTATAGGATCTTCTCGATACTCCACTTGTCAAACATGCTGTGATGAGTGGTCAAGACAAAGCACTGAGCCCCTGAACCCGAGTGCTGGACAATTGCACAGCGAACAAGAGGCCTGCCCGGTTCAAAGCCCACGGCCTTGTCTGCGGTGAGGTAGTCGTCCAAATCGCCACCAACGTGCCACACTAGGGGCTCGTCGACCACTGTCTGCAAAAAACCACTGTTGCGATCAAGCACAATTCGAGTCCGAAGGATGGGCAGTTTCCTGGCTACCGCCTCCCAAGCGGCTTGGAATCTGGCAATATCAACGTCTTCACCACTGGCCCGGAATACTTGGCGGTAAGTGTAAGCTGTCGGCTGTCTCGCCGTGATGGCGAATAATGCTTCCTGCATAGGAGTGCAAGGATAAACATCTGTGATATGACCCGAGGACACTCGGCATTGATAAGCAAAGTCCACCAGTCGAGATTCAAAACTACCAGAGCTATCTGGATCCTCGGGCAACAACTCGAATGGAACAGGGTCCTCAACTACAGTGGCGAGGCCTCCCTCCTGCTCAGCTTCCAGGATTTGAGCATAATTCTCGAGCACAGGGTGCGTAAATATGGACTCAACGGTTAAATGAAGACCTATTTGTCGAGCAGATGCAACAAGCTTCATGGCAGCCAATGAATCACCACCAAGTCGCGTAAAGTGGTCTTGGGAACCGACAGAATCAGCATCTATGGAGAGAACCTCGGCCCATAGTTGTCGAAGTTGCTTTCCAATCTTGGTTCTTGGGGCTTTCTTGACACCTTCACTGGTAGTATAGCGTTGTAGTAAAGACGGACCAGCCTCAAGATTGGCCAACAGCTGACGCACAACCTTCCTATTTGTCTTGCCAGATGGCGTCAAGGGGATCTTCTTCCAGGGCATAAATGCGGTTGGCACCATGTAGCTGGGTAGTGTGTCTGCCAGACCGTCCCTGAGACGACACAGGGCCTTTCGGACTTTGCTTGAAGGGGAAAGAATGGTGACTCCATCAATCTCTTCTGTTTGGCCAAGCCCGGACAAATCGGAGTCTTCGGTAAAGTCCATGACAGCTACAAGATCGTTCGCTTTCTTCTCAGCTTGCAGATCAACCAGATCGACAGTAATCGTCTGCACCCCAGGGAGAAGCTTGCCGATCCAGTACTCAATCCGGCCCAGGTCAATTCTGTGCCCACGGAACTTGACTTCGCTACCCATGCGGCCAATGTAAGTGTAAGAACCGTTGGGATTCTGCTGAACAAGATCGCCGGTTCGATACATTCGTCTCCCGGCGCCACCTAGACCAAGTTGCCTGATGAATCCGGGCTCAACAACGAAGCATTGCGCCGTCAGCTCTGGGTTGTTGACGTAGCCCCGAGCCTGCCAGGAGTTCTCAATGAGCAATTCACCGGGGATACCAATGGGACACAAGCGGTTGTAGTCGGTGGTACTAGTGACCCAGAAATTACAGTTCTCGAGCGGGTATCCAATCACAGGCGCGTCTTCGATTGTTTGCATGGGCTTGCCGCAGGATGAGTAGACAGAGCACTCGGACGGGCCGTAGATGTTGACCACCTCGGCGTGATCAATCCAGCGTTCGACAACACTTGGCTTGATCAACTCGCCGGCGACTTGCAGTTGAGTTATGCAGGGCACATCCGCCGGATTGATCATAGACGCCACGGTTGGGGTCAGCACCATCTGGTTGACATTCATGTCCCTGATGGCCTGTGAAAGAGAGTTGACGCGTTGATCTTCTGAGGGAATGCAAACACATCCCTTGAAGATCAGAGTCGTCATGATTTCTTGCAGGGTTACATCGAACTCGTGGGATGCGAATTGGAGGGTACGTGACTCCTTGGACCAACGCGTTGCTCTTCCATGCGCTGGCAAACTAGTGGCAAGACCGCCATGGACCAGGAGACATCCCTTCGGCAACCCCGTACTTCCAGAAGTATACACAATCCATGCAGGATGATCGGGGGTAAGAGCCGGGCATATAGGTACACTCACGGTAGTGTCCGAGAGGTTGGCGAACAAAGTATCACTGACATCGACAACATGAGGCCCAGAACCCGCGAACATATCGGTGTGTACTGAGTTGGTCAACATGACAGTTGCTTGACAATCCTTCACAAGAGCTTTGGATTGATCCAATGGTGACTGCGCGCGGAGCATGACAACGACTCCTCCGGATTCTAGGATACCTAGGATAGACACGACGGTCCACCTCGACTTATCCATACAAACCACCACCCTTGATTCGGGGCCTATCCCCAGGCTAGAAAGATGCTGTGCAAGCTTCCTGGCGTTCGCCCAGAGTTCTCTGTATGTAAAGTCGCCGTCCCAGGCACATACTGCTGGCGAGTCTGGCTGCCCTTCCGTGACATCCCTTATCAAGTGGTGCAGACAGGTCATTTCCCGCACTGGTATCGTAGCATTCTGCTTCTTGATTTGGGATAGATCAGTAGAGGTGATCTCCTCCAGACTGCAAAGCTGCCTCTCGTGAGTCGACTCGTCAAGAAACTGCGAAACCCAGTGCTCAAATTGTCTAAGAAGCACTGCTACTTGAGCCTCGCTCACAACATTACTGTCGAAACGGACCTCAAGCTTGACTGGGGCTCCTTGTTGGCTAGGGAGCTGGCACTGAACAGTGAGAGAAAATGTGTCAAACGCGTTCAAGGCGGTATCTACCAACTCCAAGCCGGGAATCACGGTGGCTCCCTCTCCTTCCCTGGCATATGGCGGTTCAATAACAAGAGCGTGGCTGATATCCGTCGCAGGTTGGAGATCAGGACAAAGGCGCTTGATCTCTTCTAATCCCGTATGCTCAAAGGGAATCATTTCTACTGCCTGAGACTGCACTGATCCCAGATAACTAGAAACCTTTGCTTCCTGATCAATCTGCACTCGCACCGGTACAGTAGTAATTGTGGGTGCAATAAGCTCCGTAATCTCCGCGACAGGAGCATTTCGACCGGAAAGAATGGCACCGAAGACGACATCTCTTGTGCCTAGGAACTGGCCCAGACTCATGGCCCAACCCGCCCTTAGGATGTCGGCGAGGGAGAATCCAGACATCGAGTGATTGAACAGCGAGGTATTGACTTCGGAGCGAAGCAAGGCGACAGGCTTAGGCTGATAAAAAGGAGACGGCATAGAAGGAAAGGCGGACGGCACCTCTCCTCCAAGCTGGCCGCGCCAATATGACTCGGTCTTGATTCCATCATCCTTTTTCATGCGTTGCTGGTACCCAATAAACCTCGTAAAGGGGACTGTAGGAGGAACTTCGCCGTGGAGATAAAGAGCTGACATTCGCTTGTAGATCAATTGGGAGCTCCAGCCATCGTAGACCGAGTGATGTGCGGTCCACACAAAGTAGCGAACTCCTTTTGACTTCTCCTTTACCAAAGCAAAACGCATAAGCGGCTGGCCAGTGGCCATGGCACGTGTTTGGTCATTGGCAACATACTCATCCAAGCTATCATGGGTCTGCCAGGTGCTGGCCGTCTTCGACAGTACTTGCAAAGACCCTGAACGCTGCCCCAGTAGTATGTGAGTTCTCATGACGGGGGCCTGTTGGACCATGACGTCCCACATTGATCGGAAGCGCGACAGATCGACAGAATCCGAGAGAGTGTATACTTGGCGCACAAGATACGCCGTCGGTCGTTGCTGCGTGGCAGCCAACATGCTCTGTTGTAATGAGGTGCATGGATAAATGTCCTCAATATCTTCAGTATCCAGGCCGCACTGAAGAGCAATGTCTGCCAGTTCCGCCTCTCTATCGCTCGAGGATGGCTGCCAAAGTGTGAAAGGAAGAGGGTCACTTCGTTCCTCCGGAGGAGAGTCAGTCTTCCCCTCCGCGCTGCGTTCATCAAGAATTCCTGCGAGGTCCTCAAGTCTAGGGAAGCTCAATACATCCTTGACCGTCATGTGGATGTGATGCAGTCTGGCCAATTCTACTAGCTTTATAGCTAGGAGTGAGTCGCCTCCTCTATAAAGGAAATGATCGCTTGCTCTGATGGACGAACTACTCACGCCGAGGACAGCTGCCCAGAGTTCTCTAATTTTCTGTCCAGTCTTCGTCAGGAGCAGCTGAACACTTTCACTTGAGTCTTCAAAAACATATTCCTGTAAGGCGATCATACTTAATTCAGTAACCAACTGGCGAACCATCTTGCGGTCAGTCTTGGCAGAAGAGGTCAAGGGGATACTCCGGAAGGGAACATAGAAAGTGGGAATCATGTACGAGGGAAGCTTCGCTTGCAATGTGTTCCGCAACAGGTTGAGTCTCTCGCGAAGCTTATCAGACGCTGGGAGAATCTCTGTATCGCCGGAGGTTACAAATGCGGTATGCTTGGAGAATTCAACCGCAGCGAAGAGGGTGACACTTCCTGAAGACAATGCGTCTGTATTCCCAGCGGGGAGAAGGTCAACAACGGCCCGGATCACACCGTCCAGGGACTCTATAATCCAGTGTTCGACCTCAGATACATCAAGTCGTTGGCCACGAATCTTGATTTGCGTGTCTCTTCGACCGACATAGCTCATGGAGGAGTCTTTGTTCTGTCGTACAATATCTCCTGTTCGGTAGAAGCGTCTTCCAGTCTCAATACCTAGTAGAGACACGAATGCCGGATTGCGGATGAAAGCCGTGGATGTTTTGGCTTCATCATTGAGATATCCTCTTGCCAGCAGCGGACCCTCGATCAGTAGCTCACCCGGAGCCCCTGGAGGACATAGTCGCCCTGGGTTTTGCGGATCGGCGACCCAAAAGTTCACGCTCATGGGGAACCCGATGTTCGCCAGGTCTTCCACGCTTTGGAGGGGCTTGCTGACACTAGCGAATATAGAGCTCTCGGTTGGACCATAAGCATTGAAGATAACTGCCTTTCCAAGCCAGTCTTCTAATACGCTCGCCTTGACTTCCTCTCCAAACAGGATCAGCTTTCGAACCATCGGGGTGTCCGCGGGACGGATGGTCGAAGCCATGCTGGAAGTGAGTGAGAGAACATTTGCCTTTAAACGAAGTACTGAACCTACCAAGTCGTTGACACGACTCGTCTCATCAGGTATGCACGCACAACCTCCATATATAAGCGTGGTAAATAATTCGGATAGGGACACGTCGAACGTGTGCGCCGCAAACTGCAGTACCCTATCCTCGGGAGACAGATTCAGTGCGGTACCATGGGCACACATACTAGTGGCAAGGGCACGATGCTCTACCAACACACCTTTCGGTGTTCCAGTGGACCCAGAAGTGTAAAAGATCCATGCCGTACATCCAGGTCGACCATGCATCTCTTGGGTTGCCGTTGATGGTGGTGGGCCCGATGGCTCATCTGTAATAATGTCGATTATATTTAGAAGCTGGGGACCCAGGCCAGTCAGCCGACTGACTTGATTACCGTCGGCAACTATAGCCACGGGAGACGAGTCGGCAAGAATGGCTTGGACACGAGCAACAGGTTCTCCTACCCCAATGGGAACAACAGCACCGCCAGCCCTTAATATAGCGAGCATGGCGACCGGCACGAGCTTAGACTTGTCCATACAGACTCCCACAGGAACCTCTGGCCCGACGCCAATACGAAGTAAATGCTTGACGAAGTGGGAAGTACAGATATCCAATTCCTCATATGTCAAGCTGCCATCCCAAGCGTCGATAGCGACAGCCAATGGCTGCTTCTGAATCCGGTCATTGACCATCTCATGAACGCATCGATCAAGGCCGTCGGGAACACGAAGATTTTGTTGTAGAATCAGTCGCTTCTGATCTGCGCTGATAAGCTCGAGTTTAGACACAGTGGTACCAATGTCCCGGAATATGGAGTGAAGGGCTTCTTGAAAGTTTTGAAGAAGATGCTGAGCATAGTCCTTATCCATACGAGAGCCCCAGTAGTCTAGCATGCATTCCAAATCCGCTTGGCCCGCTGAAACGATGAGAGAAGCGTCATACTGCCAATAATGTTAGATCGCGGTGACTTTGGATTTTCTACGGATGTGTACTTACATTTGTAGGGCTGGAGCCTTTGACAAGCTTATAGTTCAACCCTTGTAGACGTCCATCATCCTGGACAAGTCTCCGACGGAATGACATGACGGTGTTACTCCAACGACGGGGAGAAGTTGCGCTAGCAAGTTCTGACTCGTGTGATAAACTGTCCGTGTAGTCGGAGTTGACAGCCCTGATAGCATCCAAGACGTTGGTACTCCCCTCCAAGTTCATGGAGCAAAGAAGCGTGGTGATGAGCGGCCCGACAGCCGTCATGATGCCCTTTACGGGCTTGTTCCTCAAAGAGGAGATGTATGAGAAGCACACGTCATCGACACCGAGATGGCTTCTTAGCACAACGCCCCAAGCAAATTGACAGACACTGGCCAAGTTGATGTTGTACCTTCGGCAGAGACGGTCCATAGATGCTACGTTGATAGGCATGGTGGATTGAACGGTGTTGAAGTCGTCAAACTCAGCATTCTCACGTGTGACTGGAAGGATTGTCATCTGGGTCTTAGAGAGGTATTTCTGCCAGTAATCCGATACATCGGTACTTCTGGATTGATAATCTCTCAGTGAATATTCGGCATAGGAGAATGCCTCTTCTTCAGTGCCTCCCGGTACAACGGCAGAAGTACAAAGGTCGTTGAGGAGCATTTCGGCAGAGTGGCCATCGTTAATTGCATGGGAGATAGTCAACACCATGAGACACCGTCCGGGGCCTTCCTGGGTGATGGACATATGGTGAGGCACCTTGAAAGGTTGAAATTCAACATTTAACGGATCGAGAAGCCCCGGAACAATGTCGACTGGCGGGGTCACCTTCTTGAGCACGACTTGGTCAAAGTGCCCCGGGCGACTTTCGCTCTCGATAAATACAGTTCTGAGGGACGAATGCTTCTCAACGACTCTACTCCATGCCACGGCCCATTTTTTCGCATCCAAGAATGCGAAGGCACCTGAAGTTGAGGCTCTGGCAACAAAGGTACACAAATATGCTCCCTTGTCTAGCGAACTGCCCATGAGCATATTATCCTGGATAGGCGTACACGGGTAGATATTATGAATGTCTGCAACAGGATTTTGGGTAATCTGAAGTAACTTCTGCTCAAACAAGCGGTCTAGAGACGGGTAGTCTAGTGGCAGGTGCGGGAAATCGGAGAGGGTAGGTAATGGTGAACGGCATGGCAATGTGGCGGCAATATCTTGTAGGTAGCTGACGAACGTCTCAGAATTGCGCTTGAGATCTGCTTCGCCTTTGAAATCGGTATTGCAGACGACCAAGAAGCTCAATTTTCCATCTGTCCAAAAAGGGGTCATACAGAGCCCGCCTACCACGCGAACGACAGCTTCTGCAGGATGGCGCCCTGGGATTTCGTCAATGAACTTCATGACGGCGTTGTATGAGGCGTCTTTCCGCTCTCTGAGTCGAGTTGTGTCAAGGATGACATTGTTGCCATAGGAAATATCGTGAACAGAGCTCAAGAACGAACGCTGTCTCGAATCCTTCGCGCAGCGGCATGCGTCGATGATATCTCCAGTACAGTGATATGATATCTCGACAAGCTCGTCAAAGCATCCCATTACATTCTCCCATGCGATGCCTTCCTCGTGGGGCCGACCATCCCTGATCTCGACGTGTCTCACTGGGCTGGGCAGTTGAGTCCCGAAGGAGGAAGCTAAGGATGCGAATACTAGATCATAAATATCTGTACGCAAGGTGCGGTTGCATGCGTTATTTTGAAGTGCTTCCGTCAATTCCAAGCTCAAACTGAAGATGCAAGATGAAATAGCTCGACCCTGTGGGAAGAAACCTTTCGGCGATGTCTCTGAACAGTCAGATTCAGGCGTGCTGGCAGGCTCAATCTGACTTCTCAGTCGTTTAATAACTTGCTCAACCCAGTCGGAAAAGGTGTGAGACTGGGTACTCAAGTCATGAGATCCAGTTGAATATACGTGGATATCTCGAAGAAGAATATCCCAAGACTGAGAGTCAAAGACGGCCGTGGGTGCCACCAATCCAATTTTCCTGATATGGGTTCTTTCTCCAAAGAACAGAAAGCTAAAACTAGCTGGCCCAGACGGTGAAACCTCCTCCTGTAATTTTTTCACACGGGCGATAGCCTTCTCTTCGGACTCATATGGAACTAAGGTTCCAAACCTGTCTGGCGTAATGCCTGATAAGACATAGGAATACGTTTCATCAGGCTTCATAGTAGCTCCCAGAATGGGATGTCTGTCTGCCAGCTTTGTCAAGATTTGCGCAGCTTCATTGAAAGACATTGGAACCTCGACATCCAATGTGAAGCCCTGTGACGATCCGAAGTCACGATATACGCTCTGGAGCTGCGTGAGGGGAATAGAAGCAGTCCCGTGTTCCGTCGCGATACTCGATTGCAACAAGTCCGGATTGGCCTCGACCAGCTGCCGTGCTAAATCACGCATAGACATTGTCGAGACATGGGCCATATCAACAGACAGACCCAGTTCCCTACATTGCCCCGCAAAGAAGACTCCTGACAGCATATCGCCTCCTTGATCGGCCAAAGACTTTTCCGCGTTGATCTCAGATTGCTCCCTTTTCAGAACATGAGATGCCGCCTTGCACAGCAAGCTTTCTACTTCATTGTGACCGCCCATCTTATGTCTGGCAGCGTGGAAGTGGCTGTAGGGCTAGCAAAGTCACTGATTATGGCAACAACTAAAATGTGCACACAATGAAAGTGTAGAGTTCTTCAGAAGTAAACGTTAAAGGGAACAAAGGTGGCTTGTATTTTCGATTGAACCCTAACAACGCCTTATACCGTAGTTGGATGTATGTGATTGTGTCATTCAGTGGCTGGATTTTGGGCAGCGACAAAATAAAGCGGATGGTATGTTTGCTCCGAAACCTTGCACAGCTATCCGTATATCACTCGTATGCATTACTAATACAGCAGTCAGCCTACCAGCCAAGAACGTGCACCTTGAAATATCTCTACTCGTAGTGGTGTCGGGTGAGGAGAAGAAGGATTTGTGGCCTGTCTCGGTTAAATTCATGAATCAGAGTCACTGAGTTTACCGAGCTCCACAGGAGTCTTACTGTACCACACTTCAGCAGCCGGGAGCCGGGGAAATACCAGGATCGCAAGTATGGTACATGGATGTAGCTGTTACCAGCATGAGAGTTAATCTTCATGATGGGAGGGTCTCATGCATCCAGTATAGGAAGGTTCCATAGAAAGGTTAATGTCGCTTAGATAAGTAAGCCATATGCAAAGTAATCTTTAGCAGCCCGGATTGTCTTGCAGATCTCCATCTGCACGCCGTCAGCAATCGTATGAGAACCTGATGCGCCAATGCAGGTAGGAAGGATAGAAGGATCCTTCGCATACAGGAAGGATTCTCCTATGCAAAGTCATCCTTAGCTATCCCTCCGGGTCTTCCGAGCTGTCCGAGCGTCGCCAAGCTACGTCAGGTAGGCGCCGGGTAATATGACACATGCACATACGCGGACCCCGGGAGTGCATATAGGAATGCTTTGGGACTGCGCCTTGACAATGCGTAGGACATCTTTGATTTCGACTTATAACCCAGAGATTCATTCTTGGTCCTTCGAATCGGGAGGTACAAATCTTTCACACTTTGTAAATATTCATTTATCATACACAATGGGCTCACTAGGTCCCAAGCCTGCCATGAATGGTAACTCCGCCGCAAACGGCAGTGCTCCAGTTAATGGACACTCTGTGAACGGCCATGTATCTATCAACGGGCATTCTGTGGAAGAAGCTTTGGAACCTATTGCCGT
Source organism: Fusarium graminum (assembly GCA_013266165.1). Taxonomy (NCBI): domain Eukaryota; kingdom Fungi; phylum Ascomycota; class Sordariomycetes; order Hypocreales; family Nectriaceae; genus Fusarium; species Fusarium graminum. The sequence goes on from JAAGWP010000287.1 coordinate 59,437, forward strand.
GGTGGGTATGAGTTGCCGTCTCCCTGGAGACGCATCAGACACGCAAAAATTGTGGGAACTGCTCACTCAGGGCCGTTCGGCGTGGTCAAAGACGCCCAAGGATCGTTTCAACCAAGAAGCCTTCCATGATCCCTCTGCTGAAGGAAAGCCTGGACGGGTGAGTACATATCCCAAGACAGGACCAGTCCAGAAGTTCGGCCTTGGGCCAATACTGAACGCACAACTGACATCTACTCTAGACAAGCACAGACGGTGGACACTTTTTGAAGGATGATATTAAAGCTTTTGATGCCTCATTCTTCGGAATCAATCCAATAGAGGCAACGGTACGCATTCCTATTCTCAAGTCACCCTGAGGGGTAATGAACTAACGCTCGCCACCTTAGGCCATGGACCCTCAACAGAGACTGGTTCTTGAAATTGCTTATGAGGCATTCGAGAATGCCGGTCTGACCCTTCAACAATTGTCAGGGTCCAACACTGGTGTTTATGTCGGCCTATGGGCCTCGGACTACCAGGAGATGCTCCTCAGAGACATCGACTTCCCACCCATTTACCAAGCTAGTGGCGTTGGAGCAGCCATCACTTCCAACCGTGTTTCGTATTGCTTCAACCTACACGGGCCGAGTCTCACCCTTGACACTGGATGCTCAGCCAGTTTGGTGGCCCTTCATCAAGCCGTGCACAGTCTCCGGGCTGGTGAGACGGACACATGCTTTGTGGCGGGTGTCAATCTCCAACTAGACCCGCAGCGATATGGCTACCAAAACAAGCTCAGTATGTTCTCTAAACAAGGCAAGTCGTTCACATTCGACCACCGCGCCAAGGGAGCCAGTGGGTACGGCAGAGGTGAAGGTTGCTCTGGTATTGTTCTCATGCCTCTTTCTAAAGCCCAGAAGCAGGCTTACCCAATCCGTGCCGTTATCCGAAACTCGGTAGCGAACCAGGATGGTAAGACAAACGGAATTACTGTACCAAGTGCTGCAGCGCAATCCGCTGCCATTGAGAAAGCTTACGCTCAGGTCGGCTTGGTACCGTATGCCGACTATGTCGAGGCTCACGGAACAGGCACCACAGTTGGCGATCCCATTGAGGCCAAAGCCATCGCCAAGGTCCTTGGTGTCAGTAGAGAGCCAGACTCTCCCCTACCTATAGGCTCTCTGAAGGCCAACATTGGTCATACCGAAAGTGCAGCCGGCCTCACTGGTCTCGTCAAGGCAGTCCTGATGCTTGAAAACAACATGATCCCACCTCAAGTCAACTTCGAGAAGGCGAACCCAGAGATTGATTTGGATGCCCTGAACCTGAGAATCCCTCTAGCTCTCGAGTCGAAGCCTCTCAAGAGGATCTCGGTAAACAGCTTCGGGTACGGTGGAACCAACGCCCACGTTGTCGTAGACGCTGCCGATCATGCCCAGGCGAAACCAGTAGGCCAGGTGGATGGTATTCTTACCACCAATGACCAAATTGTACCTGAAGCTGCACCGAGAGCCAAGGAGCGGCTCTTCGTTCTCAGCGCTGCCAGCGAGAAGTCATGCCAAGATATGGCATCCAATGTGGCCAAGTATCTTGAAAGTAAGGCTGATTCGGCTGATGCCGATGCACTGCTGAACCGCCTTGCATACACCCTGAGTAGGAGGACTGTCATGGAGAACAGAGTTGGAGTTGTTGCTACTGACCTGAATGACCTGCTTGAGCAGCTCACCAAGCTGTCTAACGAACCAATTCCCCGTGCCGACCACCAGACAGCTCCTCGCATTGGCTTTGTTTTTAGCGGCCAAGGTGCCCAGTATCCTCGTATGGGCCAGAGCCTGATGGGTACGTGGCCAACCTTCACGGCCAGCATGAAGCGGGCCGCTGCATGCGTGCAGGCATGTGGAAGTTCTTGGGATCTGATTGAGGAGCTACTCAAGGAGCCCGCAGAGAGCCGAATGGAGGATCCCTGCATCGCGCAGCCCATATCCACAGCCGTTCAAATCTCTCTCGTGGATACTTTGAAAGATCTAGGGGTTATCCCGACCGCTGTGGTGGGCCATTCTAGCGGCGAGATCGCTGCCGCGTATAGCGCCGAAGCCATCTCGTTCGACGATGCTATGACAGTGTCATATCATCGTGGTCGGCTCACGAGCGAATTGAGGAAAGAAAACAAGGGCAAGGCCGGCTCCATGATAGCTGTAGGTGCATCGGCTGCAACTGTTAAGCAAGCCGTCGACCAGCTTGGCCCTGCTGCTTCCAGTAGAATCGCCATTGCCTGCTTCAATAGCCCTGCGAGCGTGACAGTCTCTGGAGATGAAGATGTCATTAGCTCGCTGAAGCAGCGACTAGACGAGCAGGATATCTGGAATAGACTTCTCCGTACTGGAGGAGCTGCCTACCACTCTCCTCAAATGCTTCAGATTGCCCAAAAGTACCACGAGGCTCTGGAGAATGTATCCGGTGGCCTGCCTGGGTCCAACATCGCCATGGCCTCGTCTGTCACGGGCGAGGATGTCGGAGATAAACCCGTCACCAGAGATTACTGGGTGCACAATCTGGTTTCGCCTGTACGTTTTACCGACGCTCTGAAGAAGACGTGTGTGGGAGAGAATGGTATGCGCAAAGTTGACCTGCTCCTTGAGCTAGGATCCCACTTCCAGCTGGAAGGTCCAATCAAGCAAACTCTGAGGACTTTTACTGGAGAGTCAGCCAAGATTCATTATGCTGGCTCTTTGAAGCGTGGTGAGGATGCCCAACTCTGTATGTTGGAGATGCTCAAGTCATTGTATTTGCAAAAGTCTCCTGTCGCCTTTTGGAAGGCCAATGCCGGTTTCCAGACAACTCCTAAACTCCTGAGTGATTTACCCCCTTACCCATTCGACCACTCCAAGACATACTGGCACGAGAGTAGAGTGTCCAGGGCGTACAAACATCGCCCCTTCCTCCCCCATGAGCTTTTGGGCACCCTAGTCCATGACAACAATCCCCAGGAGCCCAGATGGCGTTGCTTCCTGAACCTGAAAGACGTTCCCTGGCTGAGTGGCCACATCATTCAAGGTCAAACCATTTTCCCGGCCACGGCATACCTGTCTATGGTCTTTCAGGCGGCGAGACAAGACACAGCCATGCGGAATCCTCAGGCAGTGATCGACAGGTATATCCTCCGGAACGTCAATTTCTCGCAGGCACTGGTCATGGAGAACAGTAAGTCCGACTTGGAGATCAGCCTGTCACTTCGCCCCCAGGCAGTGTCGGCGAGGAAGTCATCCCAGACGTGGCAAGAGTTTCGTATCTTCAGCACATCCGCCGATGACGTTTGGACCGAGCATTGCCGTGGTCTTGTACAGGTTGTCCTCAAGACGGACTCTGAAACCCAGGATGACGGTATTGTCCCAACTCGCATCACCCTGCCACCACACGCCCAACACATCCAAGCCAAGCAATTCTACCACAGGGCAAGAGACATTGGTGTCAACTGGAGCGCGCCTTTTGATAACCTGACTGATATCAAGATTGCTGCTGGATCGTGTATCACAGACTCATCGTTTGTGGTAAGTGCCGGCGCTGGTGTCTCTGCGGCAGACTACACGATCCACCCCGGTGTGATGGACGCTGTACTGTACCACGGTATGATGGGTGTCCTCATCTTCGATGAGAATGACAAGTCCCCCGTGGTGCCAACTTTCATTGAGAAGATGATTGTATCCGAGCAAGACCGGGCCAACCCTATTCAAGAAGTGACTTGTCACGCCTCACGGACTGAGAGTGCGCTTACCTTTGACATCGGCATCTTTGAGAAGCATAACGAAGACAATATGGTCGTACAGGCCTGGGGAGTCGTTGCGACTAAGTTACCGGATGTTTCCATCGGGGAAGGCCGCAAGCGAGACTTGTGCCACGTTCCCGACTGGGCTACCTACCTGCCCAAGACCACTCAGAAGTACATTGACAATCTGTGCAAAAAGTCCCTCGATGATAGGTCTATTATCCCAGAGATCAAGGCATTGGAGGCTCTAACTGTGTACTACGTAAAGCTTGCCCTGGCCGCCACACCAGAAGAGGAGGTAGCGGAGGGTTACCAGCGCAACTGGTATACATGGATGAAGACAATTGCCAAACTGGCGCCTGATCAAAGCTACCTTGAGGCGGGACAGGCAGACGACAGTATTTCTGCACAAGTCGCACGACGTCTGGGCCCACGCCTGAGTGAAATCTTACGAGGAACCACTCATTCCTTGTCCATCCTGAATGAAGATAGTCTGCTGAGTGGACTCTACTTGGAAGGTGGTAACGTTCGATGTATTGCACAGATCGCCGCTTACATGGGAGAGATGGGTCGTTTGAATCCCAATATGAAGATTATCGAGGTTGGCGCCGGCACTGGATCGGCTACCTTGCCCGTACTGCAGGCTCTACAAGCCCCAAACAGAGTGCTGACGTCCCAATATGACTTCACGGATATTTCACCCGGATTCTTCCCGGCTGCGCGAGAGTTGCTCTCCGATTATGATGGAGTTGTCCAATACAAAACCTTGAACGTCGAGAAGACAGCTGAGGAGAACGGCTTTGAGCCTAACAGCTACGATGTTCTTATCGCTTCCAACGTTCTCCACGCTACCCCCTGTATCGACGTCGTCTTGGAAAACGTCAAGTCACTGCTTCGACCCGGCGGTAAGCTCATTCTGATGGAGCCTACTGAGAACCTTCCTCATTATGGTCTTGTCTTTGGCTCTCTTTCCGGTTGGTGGGCAGGTGTCGACGAGGGTCGAACGCTCTCGCCCATGCTTTCCTGCTCTGAGTGGGCTCAGAAGCTTTCGAAGAATGGATTCATCAATAATGAACCTGTATTCGAGGATTACCCCGTGTCCGAAGGCGGCTCCATCCATGTCTTTGTGTCTGAAGTCCCGGTTCCAGCTTCTTCGGAGGCGCCCTTGGATGTTGATATTGTATCGTTTCTTGGAGAAGGCATTTACTCGAATTTCACGGAAAAGCTCCAGAAGAACCTCTGGGACCGCTCAGTGGAGTGTTGTGTTGCCTCACCGAACGTCTCTGCTGACAAGATCAGCGTTATCATGCCTGACTTCTGCGAGCGTGTGGCCTGGGATATGGATGGACAACTCTTTGACTCGCTCAAGGCGCGGGTCGCTAGCTCCAAGGCTGTGATCTTCGTGATGTGTACGGCCAAAAGCAAAGAAGAAAAGCCTAGCGGTGACTGGATCTATGGGTTCTGTCGATCTATCCGCTATGAGTACGCATCTGTACGCCTAATTACCCTCGAACTCGAAAGTGGTTTAGAGGCCGGCATTGAAGCCCTCACAACTGTCCTGAGCAGCCCAACAGCGGACATGAGTGCCCCCATCGATGAAATCGAGCTGGAATACATGGAGAGGGAGGGCCAGCTCTTCGTTTCCCGAGTCCGTTCGGAAGCCACTCTCGATAGCTACGTTAGCCGGGATCTGGGCAAGGCAGGTTCTGAAGAGGCTCTATTTTTGAACGACAGGCCTATGTCGGCAGAGCTAGCCGTTCCAGGTGTGCTAGATACAATCCGCTGGGTAGACAACCCCGAGATCTCGGGGCCAGTGGATCCCGATTGTGTGAGACTACAGCTGTGTGCTGCCAGCATTAACTTTAAGGATGTGCTAGTTGCCTCTGGTCAACTGGAGGGCATCACACAGATGCGCAATGACTGCAGCGGTATAGTACTCGAGGTTGGAGCCAACATGACCGACAAGTTCAAGGTTGGAGACCGCGTCACCTCTCTATACTCCCAGTCGTTCACAAACTATCCCATGGTCCATGGCTTGTGCTGTCATGTGATACCCGATGACATGGACTTCGCGGACGCGGCTTCGATTCCTCTTGTCTGGAGCACTGTCTACTACTGCTTGGTCATGATTGCCAGGCTACACAAGGGTGAGAGTATCCTAATCCACTCCGCTGCCGGTGCTGTCGGACAAGCATCTATCATGCTGGCACGTCATCTTGGTGCCGAGATCTTTGTTACATGTGGAAACGAAGACAAGGTGGAATTGCTCAACGCCGAGTTTCACATTCCGAAAGATCACATCTTCTCCAGCCGTAATACCTCATTCCGCGACAAGATCCACGCAATGACCAAGGGCCGCGGAGTCGATGTTGTTCTGAACTCGCTGGGAGGAGAAATGTTCCGTGAATCGTGCAACACGCTGGCAGCACATGGTAGATTCGTCGAGATTGGACGCAAAGATCTCATGGAGAACGCCCTGATGCCCATGGAGTTCCTGCTGAACAACATCACATTTGCCTACGTTGACTTTGCACACATCCTTGCGACCAAAACGATGCTAGCATCGCAGCTTCTGGGAGATGTCATCAAGCTCTTCGCCTCTGGAGTGGTGCAGCATGTGAGACAGATCAAGTATCCGATCTCGGAAATGGCAACTGCTTTCCGTCTGATACAAGCTGGTAAACACACGGGTAAAGTCATCTTGACCGTGGAACCAGAGGTCAAGGTTCAGGTTGTTCCATCAAAACCTCCAGCCGTTCACCTCAACCCAGACGCTACATATATTGTGGTCGGAGGTCTAGGTGGCTTGGGCAAGCGACTCGTTGACTGGACTGCAGAGAAGGGAGCTCGCCACATCGTCATCTTTTCCAGGACTGCCCAACCCGATACGGATACTCAGAACTTCCTGGACAAATTAACAAATATGGGAGTGACGGTTCGTGTTGAAAAGTGCGACGTGAGCTCGGAAGAATCATTACGTCAGGCCATGGTTACGATTCAGAAGACTATGCCCCCCATCCGCGGATTGTTCCAGGCTGCCATGGTCCTGCACGACATCTTGTTGGAAGACATGAACGTTGAGCAGTGGTGCAAGGTCACGGCACCAAAGGTACAAGGCACATGGAACCTGCACAAGGCTCTTCCAGCTGACATGGACTTTTTCATTATGCTGTCGTCGGTTGTTTCCATGGTAGGTACTGTTGGAGCTGGCAATTATGCCTCAGCATGTGCCTTCCAGGATGGTATAGCTCGCTACCGCCGAAGACTTGGCTTGCCCGCCTACGCGATCAATATCGGCGCCATTGTCGAAGCCGGCTACGTCAGTGAGAATCCAGATGTCGCTGTCAACCTCCGAAAGAATGGACTCGGTAGTGTTGCCATTTCCGAGTTCTTATCACATCTTGGCGACGTTATTCAGAACAAGACAGGCTACACCCAGTCATCGCTCGGCATTCTGCCCAACGGAAACGAGCGCGGCCTCGGAGAAGCACGATGGGCAAACGATAAAAGACTTGCCCAGATCTTTGGATCGGAGAATCAGGCTGGCAGCAAAGCAGTCAATGGTGGTGCTGACAACGTTGGCTTCGCGCTCCAGGCAGCGACGACGTTCTACGAGGCCCAGGAAATAGTCTGTAAGGCCATTGTAAAGCAGCTGGCAACCATCCTGGCCATAGAAGACGACGACATCATCCCTGCTCGAAGTCTGGACTCATATGGTCTAGACTCGCTGGTTGGTGTCGAGTTGAGAAACTGGATTGGTGCCTATCTACAAGTCAACCTACCTCTGCTGGTCATGTGGAATACCAGCAGCATCAATGAGCTAGCTGAGATTGTGACTAAGGGATCTAGATTAGTCAAGGTGAAGTCTGAGGATGAGGCTGCCAAGGAAAACGACGGCGAGGCATCTCAAGAATGAAAAAGTGGATACGTGTGGTGTTGGTTGACTTACCACTGCAACGTTAGTTTAAATTCATTTGACATGACTACCAAACGTTCTAATATAATGAATAAGCTCAACGCTTCAGAGTACAATATCAAATCACTCTTTTTTTATTTTTTATTTCGATGTGGCATCGACAAGGCATATCAAAAAGATTGGACTCAACACTTTCAGAGTTTCTTCGAGAGCCTAACTGTATTATATAATATTATCCATCTACCAGTTTTTCAATCCCGAAATTCGAGGGAGAGAATCAGCTCGCAGCCTGATTTTCAATCATAACATGTTAAGTGTTACGCAGTATAGATTCTAGGGCGAAAGGCCCACGCCATCGATCGTAGCCTACCCTTTGTGACTAACTACTAGCCTAGAATTGCACCACCCCACATCCTCTCTCCGCATCAAAAACACATGAGGCCAGAAATAACGAGACGGAACCCCACATAATGCTACGCATGAACACATATCATTTCCACTGTACTGTTACGGCACAGACCAGAGTGTCCGAAGCGAGGAGTCCGCTAGGATTTGCAGAGCACCAGGAACGCACGCGCTAGGAATAGAAGAACGGGGGTGGCTAAGGTTGTATTCCGTGGTTTGTTGTTGCAATCCTTGGCGCTTACTGACACATTTAGGCAGCAGGCAGCCTCTACGTAATCGTCAGCACACTGCCTCAATGCATGAAGTAAAGGCGGCTGATTGGTAAGAAAGCACCCTGGAAGGTATTAAAAGATTTGACCATCTAGGCTGACGGGCAGGAAGCTTCATGCAAAATGCTACGTACTATACCTAACTCTTATCAGTACATTCTAGAGTCCTTGTCGCTTGGGCACCCTGGTCTTACCCACTCCTGTATAAGTGGAATAGCCGGGCAGACACACCCCAGCACAACTATGTGCGGCACGCCGCATGCAGGTAAGATTATCCAGCCTACCCTACTGCACACCTCACATCCTACAGGTAATACTAGTGGGACGTTCGGCATGATCATCTTCTTACTACAGTTGAGGTAAAAACATAATAAACGTTTTGCCCGCTGGCCTGAAGTATTAGGGTACGCACTCCAGCCATTGAATATCCAACCAACAGGCCCAGTTCCAATATTGCAGATTAACATGGCGCTGACAGAGGGCCTTGTTGACCTGCTGCTGTCTAAACCAATTGTTCTTGGCCTGGTAGTATGTGCCCTGCTCTTTTTCATCGGGAGGGCATTCGAGCCCAGTGTCAACGGCCTTGAACCTCCAATGCTCAGGCCTAGTATCCCTATCCTTGGTCATTTTTACAGCATACTCAAAGATCAGGAAGCATTCTTCAAACGCCTTGAGTGAGTCCATATGCATTCCGTCTTCGCCTGTTGGCGAAACGAGAATGGTGTCTAGAACACTAGCCGCAACGACATTGTGCCATGACCACTGACATATATTATCCATAGCAAAAAGCACCATATGCCCATCGCAACTGTCCCCCTTTTGAGCCATAAAATGTACATGATAACGGACCCCATTCTAGTCCAGTCGGCGTATTGCAACAAGCACCTCTCGTTCACCCCTTTTGCTGTAAACGGTGCCCAAAAGGTAGCAGGCTTCAGTGATGACTATCACAAAGTACTGATGGAGACAAATGTCTTGCCCGAGTACTTCAAGAGCCTCTATGATGGGACTACTGCCCAGCACATCCACCAGCTGAATGTCACTTCCCTCAAGCACGTTGCAAAACACATCAATGGTATCGGAGGGGAAGGTATGGCTGCTTCTAATACCTACCTCTGGTTGCGCAATCTCATGACTGTCGCTACATGCGAGGCTCTGTTTGGTCCTGAGAATCCCATCAGGACCGACGAACTTGTGGAGGATGTCTGGTAAGGTCGTCTCTGATATTCAATGGAAGAATGTTGCTAATGCGCTCTAGGACGTTTGAGACTGGCCTGCCTTACCTCTTCTTCCATATATTCAATTCAAAGACACTGCAGCGCACAAAAGAGGCAAGAAGAAGGCTGCAGCTAGCGTTGGGAAAGTGGTGCTCAACCATGAAGCAGGATGATGAGCAGGTTTCGGCCTATATCAGAAATCGAGTTGGTATTCTTAGAGGATACGGCGTCGAAGGTCTCAAGCTTGGTGAGATCGAGGTTGGACTCATCCATGTGCCAACTTCAAACTCTATCCCAACCATATTCTGGTTCTTTATCCATGTCTTCACCCGTCCCGATGTGGTCGTTCAGATGCGCACTGAAATCGAGCCGATTGTGAAGCATGGTCCTGGCAACATTGTGACTATCAACATAGACGACATCCTCGAAAGGTGTCCTATGATGATCAGTGCTTACCGAGAGGCCAGCCGCATCTGCAATGGATTTACTTGTAACCGAATGGTCCTAGAGGACACTACCATCACAGATAGACATGATCACTCGTACCTACTCAAGAAGGGATCCAGCGTGAAGATGCCCGCGGGTGTAATGCATGCCTCAAAGGACATATGGGGCGAAGACGCAGCGGTGTTCCGAGCCGACAGATTCCTGGATAAGGGTTTGACAAGCGAACAAGCCAAGCTGAGGCGCGCAGCCCTCACCCCTTTCGGTGGAGGTGCGCATATGTGTCCCGGACGGAATTTTGCAACAGCCGAGATTTATGGCTTTATGGCCGCGCTACTTTTAGGCTATAACGTGGAACCTCTCAACGGCAACTGGGCTACATTTTCCCCGCCACCCATGGCGACATGTCCCCAAGCGACGTCAGTATGCAAACCACAAGACGAGGCTACAGTTTGTGGTACTCGTCTGACTAGACGAAAAGGATGGGAGGAAGCGGAGTGGAAGTTTATATCTGGCAAAGTGGTAGAATGAGCGACCTTTTGAGTTATATTGATGAGTTTTGTATTTAAAGCTCATGGTAGTTTTGATTTACGGCAGCTTTGGCTTTTGTATAAATAAAATACATGTTGTTTAATAGTAAGAAGTCCGGATTCATAGGTTTCCGATGCAAATGATTTGATATGATTCGCCCTATCATGATGCTATAGCCACTAACGATGTAAAAGGAATATCGATGCAAGAATAATAACGCCCACCATGTATAGTAT
>JAAGWP010000288.1:0-142571 GCA_013266165.1 Fusarium graminum
GTGAGAGGCAGCTGCGGCGGCGCGGGGCAATGAGTTTGGCTTGCCCTAACAGCACAGATGTTTTTTTCGCACGGCGAGTGGGGCCAAGACGGCCAATGACAGAGCTCCGAAGCATAATTACGGCGAGTGAGTAAAGATTTGAGAAATGGTACGAGAGAGGCTTGATAGAGGACGATATGTCGGAAGGTTTTCATGGAGGGAGGGTTATCTTTGATAGAGTATCTATTACAGTCATCAATGGGGTTTGTTTTACTTCTTGTTGCGCATGTCAAGAAGGTGTTGCCGTGCCAGAAGTGGTTCTCAGTCTTGATATCTGGACAGGCGATCTGAAGCAATATTTCGTCAAACGTAACGCCATAGCATCTACAGACTCCAGCACATATTCACAAGAGGCATACAGGTAGACGCAGCTATTCTATAGTACAACTAGACACCAGTTACGCCGCGCGATAGCGCCTCTAGCAGCTCCCTCGCCAGTATAACACTATATACTCCCATATCAACCTCTTTTCTGATATCTGCCTCCCACCAGAGCAGTCATCGTCAGAGGGCACCTTGTTCGGTGGGGGTACATGGCAACTGTTAGCAGGTACATGCGGGGCACAAAATTTTACGATTCTTCTTTGTGCGCATCGCCGCCCAAGAGTGAAAAAAATTCTCACTACGGCCTAAAGAAAAAAAATTCAATCATGCTGGCGGTCGAGGCTTTGTGGGTTGCCTTGCATGTGGTGGATACGCGCGCGTCCTAGAGGCCTGCTACACCAGAAGCGCCCGTGGGACTTCTCATGCCCAACCCCGGGCAGTATTGGATTTCTGTATCTTTCTTTTGCCCCTCACTTCTGTCAGCCCAACGCAACCGGCGTGAGTCACTACGTGTAATAATGCTATTTCATGCTGTCGGCGAATGTGTCATATAGATGCTACAGTTCTCACAAACAAGTTTATCTGCCCTTTGTAATAATGACTCTGTGCTGTTATCTTGGGTTGCTTCCTCCCACCATCGATCAACGAGCTTGACTGCCCCTCCATGCCTCTCTCTGGCGCGGTCTGTTTCTGTCTCGGATTCCCTGCACGAATCAACGTCATGCTCCACTGAACTTCCTAGCGCTTGTGGGTTGCCACCGCCGCTAGCAACCAGCGCACGGAAGATCTGGGCTTGGCCAGGGTGTCCTGTCGCTGTGAGGTGGTCAAACAGGAAGTTGATTGTCGCATATCAAAATTTTTCTCAAGCTGGAGGGGTAAGTTTGGGTAAATTTGGGTGAGCATCAATGAATAGTTCCATGACATCAGCAATATCATCATCCAAAATACTGACCATCACATATACTGCAAACGCAATAGGTATGTTCTACACCTCGTGTCAATAATCTCCCCTTCATCGTTGCATTTCTCTCGTCTTGGCCATGCGCTCGTCTCATGCAGCAGCTGTTTACTCGTATTATGCCCCTCCCCCTCCTTGTCAACAAGCCCCTCCATAATAAGAGTTCAGTCCAAGCAAAAGTTACCAGGATCAGTAGCCTCTAAAAACAGACAAAGGTGAGCGAGGGGCAAAAAAACTCATGTCCAGCCACTGTGGAGCCAGCGTCAAGCGAAGCTGCAGCTCACATTGATCTATCCATAATTCTGCTATCGTCGACTGGTCGTGTTCTTGCTCGAGGTCGAGGTCTAGATGAGAATTTTGCGATTTCATGCAGCTCCAGCTCTCTTGTGGAGATCATAAACTGACCACTTTGCCATGAGCCAATGAGGAATTGCCAGATTGTTTGATTGTTAAACATAGATATGGGAATTTCTGCACTAATCGCAGAAGTCGGGTTAGGAGCTTCCGTAGACGTAATGGTAGGCTGTGCTCTCTTGATGAGGTGTTGTTGCATCGCATACCGTCAGTCCATCAAGCGCTTAAGGCGTGATGTGGAATTGAAGTTCTAATACCTCAGGGTTGATATCTCTATTGTACGAAGAGTTATCAGTTTACTAGTTTATCATGCACGCAACAATATTCGATTTTGAGGCTTGATCAGCGTTGTTTCTTTGTTGTTACATTCCCATGACGGGGAATATCTACAATCGAGGGGGTTGTCCACAGTGGACATAGCTTCGCCGCCTGCATCGGGCCCGCCGCTGGTCACTTGGGGACTCTTCACGTCTCGGAAGATATCGTGAGACTCGAGTGGAGGAGGCAGCACCTGATACATCCCATGATTCATTGATGAGAAATTTTCAATCGCTTCGTTTACATTTTCCAGACCGCTACTGCAAAAATTAGACGACATCAAAAAGAGTTGACTGATCTCGATTTGCAGTGCAAGTTTAGGGTAGCATCACAACCTACCACTTACACCAACATTAACCTTGATACAACACCTTGCACAAGCCAAGATCTAGTACTTGTCAGCTGAAAGTAGTGGTATGGAAATTTTGTACATGTTTATGACCAAAAATTGTGAAATTGAGGGTCGTCATCACGTTCCTCTTGAGCTTGACCTATCCTGGTTGTCAAGCGGAGTCGTTCAAAAATCCATATAAAGTCCAAGACCCCCCCCCTAGACTGTGTTACACTTCGAGTCCGATGAGGGCCACAGGGTCGTTGCAGCCGTCCTTGTTTCATCAATTACGACAATCCGATCGATACCGACGATATTAAATGCCTCAATTGATAATCCAGGTTGCAGAGGAAGCTGTTTTGCAAGACGAAATGTGGTAACTCGAATCCAGCCCCGAAACGACGACACGACCAAGACGACATCGACAACAATCTACGAGCTTTCGCAACCACAATACTTGTAGACGAGCCGTAACGATCCCATTATATAATACACAAAAAACGGTCGACAGCTCCCTAATAATCGTACTCCGCTGACGGCGCATCGCCCTGCACCCCTCCGTCCGTGACTCTGCAGCATTCCGCCAAGCGGAGGCAGCTGGCCAACACCCGCCCTCTACCAGAAAGGTTAAACACTGCAAAAGCAACATCCCTTTCAACAAAGAACCAAAAGGGTCTCGTGGCCTAACGGTTAAAGAAAACAAAAGGCCCGTATAGAGTAATAGTTAACTCGTTGGACTCCTATATCAGTATAGGTGACAGCCAAGGATCCCGGTGCAAATCCGGGTGCGGGTGGTCTTTTTTGGATTTTCTCTTTGTTTTCAGTGTTTTGGGAGCGAAACACTACAATAGCCTTTTGCTTCCTGCGAAAAGGTATTCGAACCACTGAGCCTTCTCGGTTTGATTTCCATGACCGGGATACAAGACTGTTGGTTCCTTTTGAGCAAATTGTATAGCTAGGGCTGGAACTGTCACTGCGCTGTAGTCTTCCCGTCACCATCGGTGTTTTAGTATAAGCACCGTCTGAAAAGTAAAAACACGACCGTAGAACCGGCAAAGTACTTGGAGCTTATGATAATGTTCAATTGTCTATAAACCCGTGTACGATATACAATTGGCCAAGTCCAGCTCAACCACGCCACCCTGTAGTATACACAAGCCCCCACGCTTGATCAAGTGATTATAACTATGCCTTGATCTCTACCTTCTTTCCCTTTGCGCTCATTCCCTTGGGTGACTTCAGCCCTCCAAAGACTGCCGCAGCGACAACAGCGATGCCTGTCGCGCCCATGGTATATGCCACCTCACGACCAGCCCACCAGTAGACACTCGTGAACAGGATAGGACCTAAACCTCGGCCGAGCTGGCCCCAGCTTCGAAGCATACCCAGTTTGTTGCCGCGCTCGTCCTCATGAGCCTCAAAGCTGCTCAGTGCGTTTAGGCCAGTGACGACCGTGGCAGATGTAACTGCCAAGCATGTGGCAGCGAGATACAATCCACCGACCGTGCTGACCTGCCCCAGAAGGATGAAGGACGCAAGACATGCGATTGTGCCGATGCGGACGGACATCAGGGGTGGAAGACGTCGTGTTACGCCGCCCTGGAGGATGGATGCCACAAGACCGACATAACCTAGCAGTCGTCCATTCTTACCAGATGTAAAGGAAAAGAGCTCGTACGTCATGAAAGACAAGGAGCTCTCCATGCCAGAGAAGAACAGCAGGAAGACAAAGTGGATGGCGTTCAGGAGGAAATGAGAATTGGTTCTCTCAATCTTCTTGGGAGCAACCTTCTTCTCGCCAGCCTTGTTCTGAGCACCGCGCAGAGAAGGCAAGGTCTCGGGAAGACTAAAGTACAGATACACCGTCTCCACAACAATCAGTGCCAGACTGAAACCTGCAGCCGCAGCAAACGGGTTCGCAGTGAAGACTGAGAATGTGCTGAGCCAGGCGCCGAGTCCAGGACCGAAGGTGAAAGCGATGGAGAAGCAAGCGCCGATCAGAGCCATTGTCGAGCCACGGGACGAATCGTCCGAGATGTCGCTTGCCATTGCTGTTGCGAGCTGAACATTGCCCTCTGAGAGTCCACCCACGACACGGCTAGCGATGAAAGTTCGGAAATCGACAGCGGCGACCCAGAGTAGCACTGAAACAATGTTGCCACACATGGAAGCTAAGAGAGCTTTACGACGGCCATATCGATCGGAGAGAGCGCCGATAAGAGGAGAGGCAACGGCTTGGAGGAGTCTAGGGATTAAGAAGTCAGCTTGCGCCTTCACGTAGCAGACGTTCGTAAGTAGTGACGCACGAGAACAAAGACCCGAGAGCTCCGCCGAGCAACACGATATCATGTCGAGATTCAATAGGACGAGAAAATGAGGCCTTGTATCGGTGGAGACCTGATAGGATGATCTGGAGGAGCGTTCGAGGTGCGTCAGGGTCAAGAGGCGCTTGACCTTCGTGGTCGCGGTAGAACTCGAGGAGTTTAGGGAACAGCGGGAGGATGAAGGTAAAGGAGATCTATACAGAAGTCAGCGGGTGAAGCATGCAAGCGAGGATATGCCAAGCTTCTATCGCATACCAAGTCGAGGAGTAGAGAGACAGCAATGACCCGAAGGACTCGCTTCCTCGCAGCGGGATCGAACGCAGCCATAGGAGCTGTATAAGAGGAAATTCGAGGTGAGAGACAAGTATGGCAATAGATGGCAGATATAGCAAAAAAGGAGAAGAACAATTATATACGACCAGAGAAAGAAGTGCACAGAAGAAAAAAGGACATAAAGAACTGATGCGAAAGAATCTCAGGAGACAGTGGACTCTGCACTGACAGCATCAGATCTAAATAGAAAACGTGGTGGTTTCGGTGGCGGCTTGCTTTGGTTGGCCAGAATTCACTGCGTCACTAGTCTCAGGTCTGAGGCGTGTGATCCCCTGTAATTTAGGCCCGGGAGCCACTGCAACCTCTTGACGATGGGTAGACCCACCAATCCTTGGCGAGGGAACTACCGTGAATGTTTCAATGCTAGGAGCGACATTGGACGAGGAAAGCTTCAAATACTATGGAGTTACATTCACGGGAGGGCGGAAATTATTTGATGTTAAAGTTGTATATGTTTT
Organism: Fusarium graminum; assembly: GCA_013266165.1. NCBI lineage: Eukaryota > Fungi > Ascomycota > Sordariomycetes > Hypocreales > Nectriaceae > Fusarium > Fusarium graminum. Next base: position 5,440 of record JAAGWP010000288.1, read on the forward strand.
ATTTTTATGTATATCTGGCTCGAAGTAGCTGGTTCTCATAGATACCTGTGTATTCGATATGCTATTGCTCCTCCCTCCATCAGCTCCATAGCCTTCAACGGAGGCATGACTGTATCTCATGATCCTTTCGGATTCGGTATTCGTAAATCAATTCGTCATATTCATGGCAAAGATCCAAAGAAAGATCTTCCATAAACAAAAGCGTAAAAACAAAAGACATAGAAAAAGGCACGTTGGTGCCGTATCGTATAAACGTCAAAACATGTAACTCATAACTTTCTCATGACATGATGGCATATTTCTTTCATCCGTCGCACAGCCCCATTCAGAGGTTCGTGGCTTGTAAAGATAAAAATAGGCATTGGGTATCGCAAAGCAGAGAGCCAAAAGAGACGACAAAAGCAATGCAGACCTATACCTTTTGGTAGTAGTGAAGTGGTTGGTTCCACTTAGTAGGCTTCGAATACGAAGCGGAAACCCTCAGAGCCCTTGTAGGGGATGGGCATAAAGTAATCGGCATCAATCTCGCAGTCTCGCACTCGTGTCTCGAAAATACTGAGATAGCCAACATCTCCATCGCGTTGATCGCCGTCATCGCTGCCAAATACGACGCCACCACTTCCCCATCTGCGGAAAAGCTTTGCCAGTGTAAGGTATAGCTCAGCGTGAGACAAGGCCATACCGAGGCAGATGCGCGAGCCGGAGCAGAAGATGTCGAGGTACTTGTCAAGTCGCTCGCCATCCTCCACCCAACGCTCAGGGTGGAAGCCACGAGCATCGTAGAAGATGTTCTCGTCCATGACGGTCTTGTAGGGACTCATACCGACGATGGATCCTGGGGGTAGGTTCCATTCCTCGTCGTTCTCACGATCATGGTAAACGAGAGCCTCATCAGGAGCGACGCGTGCAAGACGGCTGCTGGTTCCGATACCAAGACGCAGGGCTTCCTTGACAACTCCCCGAAGGTAAGGGAGCTTCTCTAGCAGCGAGAGCGGGGTGCTCTCGTAGGCATCGGGAATAGCAGCAAAGAGTTCGTCACGGAGTTTGCGAAGGGTCTCGGGACGGTTGAGGAGATGGAATGTTGCAAGCGACATGGCCCAGGATGTTGTAAGAGTACCACCCTGAACGGTGATTTGGCTCTCTTGTGCCTGGCGAGATGCATTCTTCTCACGTACGGAGCGAGACTTGGTAGAAAGCATAGTAGGGTGGCCGCCGTCCATCATCCACTTGCCCGTGCTTTGAGGGGGGTCGATGCTATGGATCTGCTCAAGGATGTCGTTCTTCATCTTCAAGAAACCACCCCATCCTGGCATGCATCGGTTCGAGATAGACTCCGGCAGGGCATTGACGAGTGTGAGCACCCAGTCGAGCTGCTGCACACATGGTCCCATGTGGGTGCCGATAAGAAGGTCGTTGGTAACTTCAGCACCAAAATCGGGCTTCTCGACTAGGTGGTCGCTTCGAGCAAAAGCATATTCGTTGATGACATCTATATGATGTTAGATGTTGTATGGGATATGGAGATGGAAGAAACTCACCATTGGTAAAGGCCGAGTAGGGATACATGACATCAAGAGGTTGCCCGTGGGACACATTGGCGTAGTTGAGGAAAGCATCCAGAAGAGCTTCTACTCTCTCCTCAACAACCGGCTGCAATTTGCGCACAGTCTGAGTTGAGTAAAAAGGGTTCAGCGCACTTCGACGCAACTTCTTGTGGAGGCTGTGGTCGATGGCAGCAAGAGAGCCTTCTGTCGCCGTCTTGGGCCCAGCGAGGGCGGTTGGGTGAGGAACTTGGGTACGAGCAGCGCCGGACTGGCAATGGTGTTAGTGATGGTCGTTCCGGAGAGATATGGATGTGCTTATTACCTGTTGTGTGTAGAAAGTCCACTTATCCCGACGTCGGCTGGGTCCAGTATAGAGCTCCGAGAAGAAATCAGGGTCTCCAACATGGACCTCCCACGGGCTGATGCGCACAATGGGGCCGTATGTTTCGTGCATGTCGATGATCTTGTAGGTGTATTGTCCACCTAGGACAAAGTCGTAGTAGAACTCATAGTATTGAGTCAGGGCCGCCAGCTTGGGACCAGGGATATGAGCCAAAGGGCTGAACCACAGTCTCCAAATCACAAGCTGAACGACGTAGATGAGCCAGATACCTGCAAGCAAGTATCCGGTCTGCTGCCAGGTAAGGGCAGCAATGGTCTCTTGGACCGCCATGATGGTGTTGGAAGCCATTCATGAGCGACTCGCCCTGTAGGACGGTATTGTCATTGAAGGGAGTAAAAGGTTTAAGTGTGAAATACCGGAGTGGCCATGGGCTCTCCAGGCTGCAGAGCACAAGCCTTTAGGGGTATGTTTGGACAGAAGCACGAGAAATGGTGCTGCATTTGTATTTATATTTGTATCGGTATTTCAAGCATGAACCAGCCTCGACCTTCACCGCATGGACTCTGGATCGCTAGACGGAGGCTTCTCCCGGGCGCGTGAGCGGGCCGCGTGGGGATGCTCATGGCGGTGAACGACAATTGGGGGATCCAAGACAGGGGATGTGCCAGCTGTCACCGCAAGTGCAGTACATGTCGTTGGTCAATTAAAACACGCGCCTCGTTCCAACAGTCGGGGTTTGGTGAAGGGACCAATAGGTGCCTCATCCGGAGGCCGGGGGGAGCTTCAAGCATCGTCAACGCTTGGGCCTTAGTGGGATGAACCATTGGGTCGCTAAGACGTGATGAAGGGAATCAGGAACGATTTTGATTTTTTAGCTCGAGGTTGGGCTTATTCAGGGGGGGATTAAAACGAATGAGTTGTTTGTCGGGACTCAAGGGTCGTTTAAGAGGTTGGTGATTGTGATGGCAAAAGGGACTCTCGTTGGTGGTTGGTCGATGCATGGGCCATGTAACACAACAAAATGGTGTCTCTGATCGGCTACTTCCGAGCTAACTCAGATTGAAGGAGACGAGACGATCGAGGGTTTTCCTGATACCAGCTCACGGACCAGATGCGGAATATTCTTACGGCAGATGTCACTGCAGCGAACAATTACTTGCAGCAGCAGATAATCACCACACAGCATCAGATACAGCAATTGCCTATGCAGAGGGTCAATAATTCAATCTACCATGATTGCTCCCATTCAAACTGATGAATCTCATGTCTCAAATGTGTTGATTGACCGCCTGTTTCTGATAATTCTTCATGAGCACAATCCAATACTTGTCCAGACAGCCACCCTAGAGCGTCCACCTCTATTGTCATATTGATATGCATGTTCTTATGGCCAATTCGGGGATTTTCTGCCAAAGAGAACATGGCGATTCTGAAAAATACGCAGGAAGTCTGTACCCACCAGACTTAATCCCGGTATTGATGTTCGGCTGGTACGAGAACATTGGCCAGATCACACCATAATGAAGCCATTCACAACTAGTACTCACCGCACATTATAAGGCTACTGTAGGATCACTCCTTGCCCACTTTTATATCTCCGAGAAACACCGCAGCAGAAGAATATTAGTAGTAGAAGTGATAAGATATAACGTGATTTGGAATGACTAAACATTACCAACACCGTAGACAGAAGTAGGCCAGGCTAGTTAACGGCCTCGAACATCACCCCACTCAGCGCTCACACTTACAAGAATCAATGACATGATGATCAATTGTAGGAACGGCGCATATTTGGAAGGGATGCTAAAGTTTAGACTATTGAGTCTGGTGCCTGATCTTGGATAAGGTGGTGTAAGTAAAGGTTGAAGCCATCGTCACCCAATATTGGATCCCACGGTGGACGTGCACCATGATAGATACACGACCTAATTGCCTAGATCACGAACCGTATCGTTTAGAATACAACCGCGTTATCTGCCAAATGCGGGCGCTGCATCTGATCTCATGCATCCAGAGATGCAGTGCAGTAGTGGAGGGTAACCGGCTCGTAGTGAGGGTATATATGGGGTTGAAAGATCGATATCCCGCGTTCTTGCTCCACCCCCACACAAGAATCCGGGGTTAAATCGCCTCCAGTTTATTATTAGTTCCAGATGTGAAGTGTAGTTAGTACCTGAGCTGTCATACTGGGTTGAATTGACAAAATAGATGAGAAGTGTGCCCCTCCATCTGTTAAGGTTGTTTTGTTTTGTCTTGTGACGTCGTTGGAGGTTTTTCTTTAAAATGGTCCTTGCCCCTGTCGCTTCGTCCATGTCCTCAGAGTTCGGCTAATTCGTATCACACTCAACGTCAGTAGCCACAACCGCAGGACGGATGCTCTTAGTCGCAACACCCAGACCAATTCAGCGCGACTCTTGAGAAGTAGACAGTGTCGTCAGTCTTGCACGCCCCTTGAACTTCGATCGAGGTGGCTGATGAACGTTGGAAAAGAGGCGAGGCGTTATCATTCCTCTCTCCAGATCCTAACGGCACAACGGCTGAATGGGTTTCAGATTGCTCGGATCGTCAGTCCTCAACCCTCGTCTCCCTCGCCAACTCCTTCGTGACTATCATTCCATTGTCGATCAACGCTGTTGCCACCGTCATAGCTGTTCTACTCCTCCCTATTATGGCTTTGCTCCGGTCGCGAAGCCAAAATCCTCGAAGAAGCCCCCTGCTGACCTTGAGTGAGAGGAGGGAACTTTTGGGAGGACGACATGTGCGAAGCCGAGAGGCTTCATCTGGGATGTCCCTGGACGATAATGCAATTAGCCTCTTCTAACATCGTCTAGGTTCCACAAGATCCCACCTCATCTCCACAAGCCCAACGAACCGGTTCGAGATCACGATGGCTAAAAGCTGTAAGGATGCAAAATTATGCAGCAGAAACGGTTGCACTATTAGGTTCGGTCACTCAGGGCAAGTCACTAAAACCGTTGCTGTAGTTCAACGGCCGCCAAACGGGATTGTTATTCTATAAGTCATATTCCAGTAGGTATCGATATTAAGTTGGTCCTGCGACCAGACGTACCCGTATGTACGTTTCAAATCTATAGCCATGTTTCCTTTTCCTCCTCTTCTGATATCCCATAGGTAATGATCCGAGACCTGAGTATTCCGTCTAGTACTTTTCCGAACCGTCCCAAACAAGAAAGAAAGAAAGCAAAACCCCACAACTCCGTCATCCCATGAATTCCTTTTATTTCGATCGGCAGTCGGTATCATCATCGCTAAAGCAGTGCGCAGTTCGTTTAGGCATATTTGCCTGTTTTTACAGCATAACTTTGAGCAGGGTTAGTGATGATGAACGAAATTCTGTGGGTGGAAGAACTAACATGAGGTACGCTGGCTCATAACAAAGGGTATAATCGCAGAGCTTGCATCGTCTTATTGCTGGCCGGCGGCCATGGAACGCTTTCCCTTTGGGGGCTTGGGAGCATTGGGCTTAACCACGCCGGTAGTATCGTAAGGTCCGCGAGCCATTTTGATGGTTGTTTGTTTGTTTGTTGGAAGTAGAGTATTTTCTTTTCAGTTCGTCGAAGCAAAAGCCACAGGTTCGTTGTGCCCGAAGTATAGAATAATATGTCGATGAGACGAGTGTGTAGTGGTTGCGAGTGTGCGAGGTGAAGCTGCAATGTAAAGGCAGAGATCAAAGAACAGAGCGAAGAGAAAGTCTAGGAACGCACACAATGAATATTGTTAAAAAACCTGAGGTATCTGATAGGAAAGAAATATAATTCTGTCGGGGACCATTTTGTCTTAAATTTCTGGAAACTACCCCCGTGAATTTGGAGGCTCGCGTGGCTTCACGCACCGATACCTCTGTCTGGTCATAAACCTGGCGGTCAGCGCACAACACCCCTGATAGTCGGTCTTCCTAGCTCTACAAAAAAGACACCCCTGCCCTGTCCTGTCCTGTACAGTACCTGTGTTTACTACCTACACTACTTGTACGTGCGGTGCTAGGATCGGCAGGGGCCGTGAGCCTCTGTTAGTTAGCACTGGCGGGAAGTCAACTCAAGTTGCCGGTCTGGGCTTGTTTGAGAGTGGCAATTTGTTTGCCTGCTGCTAGGTTTCGGATCGAGGACTCGTATCTTGACCAGGACCAGGAGACGACGGCATTGAACTGAGGAAAGAGAACAGAGAACTCTCTCTCTCTCTCTCTTCTCCCCTTCCTCCCCCCCCGCCAGTGGAATTGTCCAACGCAGGGCGAGCGAGATGAATCAGATCAATGGCCCCAGGGGTCGTTCAAGTTGAAGGGATGACAGTGGCAGAAGTGGACACAACCAGGAGCAGGAGGCTTGTGGGGAATACTACCGCTAACTGTACCAGGATGAGGCTTGCAACTGGGGACTCGTCTTTCCAGACGGAATTCTAGAAGAGACGCCACGATGGTAATTTTGGGCCGCTTGGGCTTTGTGGAAGAAAAAAAGGGACTATACGTTGGGGCGTAAGGGGAAGCCGGAAGCAAAGACCAAGACCAAAAAAACAAAAAAAGGGACGGTGAGGGAGCGATTCAGCTATGATGACATTCTCGGTGTAGGATTGTGACTTGTCGCTGGCGCTCCATCAAACGACACATCATTCATGCTGAGACAGAGATTCAGAGACTCAAATAATTTAAAAAAGAATTAAAAAAAAAACTAAAAAACAGGGAGACAACAAAGAGAAAAGGGCCGTGTTTCTAATCTACTGACGAACATGACGGCAAAAACAATGATTCAAACAGAAAAAAGCAAACCTCCAGTAATACTGTCTCTGTACAGTAAGTACAGCATCATCCATTGCTATACTACCTATAGCAAGAACAGCAATGTACTGCACTTGCACTGTACATTAGATTAATGCCATGACAACGTATTCGGCCATCCCATGTCATTCATACACACACCGACCGAACAGCTGGCTGCTGTACAAGAGTGTCAAGTACACGTCTCCCCGGCTGTTCAGGCCGTACTGCATTAAGGCACTTATATCGTCTGTAGCCTTGCAATTTAGGTGACGTCTGTCTTTTTTTGCCCACCGCTTCGGGGGGTCCTGGTCTATCAAAAAAAAAAAAAAAAGTGTCAGTCATGTTTATGCTGCAGGTTTGGCTGTCATGTCCGTGTTACGGTATACAGTATACAGTTCCAAAGAGTCAAGACCCCTTTCTCCCCTGTTGGTTTCCCATCTCCCAGCCAAGAATATTCCTCCGCACGAGCCAGTTCCCATTTTCCTTCTTTCATTTCCCAGGCCTGACACACTAAAAAGAGAGCCCCAGCTCGCTTGTCACAGCCCTGCCAGTTTCCAGTAACGGCGCCGTCCACCGCTGGTGCGATAGGACAGGCAACGCTGTTGCTAGTCCTTGTTCTTTTCTTCCCAAGTCCACGGTCCAGTGCTCGCTGCCGATCGTTCGGATACCGCTCCCCCAAAGTTCCGGGGGCAAGAAAAAGGTTCCCGAGTACGGTAAGGTAAGGTAAGGAAGGTGAAGAAGGGTTGATTAAGTATTTCTCCGACATTTTGACAGATGTGGCGAAGGGGATATTTTCAATACGTCAGGGCCGATACTTTGAAGCCATCGCTTTACACACGAGCCGCATGTCAACAACACATATTAGTTTGGGATGGGTTCATGCGCCTCACATTGATTGATGAATGAGTGATACGCGGAACTATTCAAACCAACAGAAACATTCATCTCGGACGTGTCAAGAAAAACAAAAGATGTCACAGGCGACAACAGACAGCAATTTGACAAAATCACCAGGACAAGGATCAAGCGATACGAAAGGCCTTTCCATTTTCCCTTTCCAAACCAAACGGTCTGGCGGTTGTAGGGTCTGAGGGTTTCGCATCGCCAATCGGAGCGCGTTCCACGAGGACGGTTTCTGTCTTAGCCTCGTTGGAATTCCGAATCCTAAAAGGTTGAGGTATCCTCCTTTTTCTGGCCCGGTACTTTGAACCGAAAGAGTCGGATCGCGCGGTGCGGCGGTCACTTTCTGGATAGGATATGCTGGCCCGTTGGAGATATCCCTGTTCGCCATGCGATGAGAGCCGTGCAAGTGCCGCATCAACGTCAGCATCAACATCAGCTCCGAGAAAAAACGGTGAGGTTTGAAATTTAATTGCACACAGCAACAGCAACAGCAACAGCAACAGTACTCCGCATTCTCGACCGCTTACAACAAGCCCCAACTTGCAAAGTCCAACGTACTGTACACGCTGTCTAGCACGACTTGCGCCCAACCCAAGCGTTGTCCGGGCGCAGGGATTATATTCCCCGTGGGCCCCGGACCGCTCAGAACCGTGGCTCCGGTGCCGACACTCTAGCTGCCGGGGGAATTTGCAGGGTTTCAGCGTCAGAACACGTCCACCTGTAAGCGCCATCGGTGACAGCAAGGCTGGGGAGGGGGGGGTGTTTTGAAATCTCGCATGCGCTGGCTTTGGCTTCACAAATTTCGAATAGGGTTTGGGAGCCCGTGAATGGAGATGCGACTACCAGACCGCTCTACTATACCGGCCGAGATGTCATGTTGTGTGAGATCCGCTTTCGACAACCCATGGATGTTCGAGAAGGGGACAGACATGGACATGGTGGGTTTCCCTGTTTTCTAGTGTTGCGTTGTACGCAGTTCCAGAAGCTTTCCCAACAAGTTAACCCTGCAATGGCAAATAAAGAGTTTTTTTCTATCAGTCATATGCCATGCGAGATGAAACAAGTCGAGACTGCGACGTCAGGTCGTAATAGGTGGATGGTGTTTCAATATCAACTGGCAAGATAATAGCATTGGTCTGCTGTTCTCGGTTTGAGCAGGTCTGCAAGGGACAATCCAATCGACGACTCATGAGACAGGTACAGAGTGTGAAATATGACATTTCACATTGTACATTTGGGTATTGAATGATTTGCATCAGGGGGACTTGGTACTATTTGGTCTAGGCAGTGACATTTGTGTCCCAAAAGGGACGCGCAAACAGACCAATAACTACCTAGATCGATTGGAACGAGGCTGCGAGCGACATGATTCATGCATGGCCACTCGGGTTAAAGGATGGCTTATATTGAGGCTCGTGTTCCATGCACTCACTTATCTTGATCTACAGGGAAAAAAAGCAACGCGCATGAGCTATTACCATGTTACTCCTGCATGCGCATTACTACGTAGTAAACAACTTGGCGACTCGCTACAGAGCTACAATTTGAGTTTGAGAGACGGTGTGGTGACAGCATTGGATATTGGATGCACACATAATTACCAGGTCTACTGATACACGCGAGTCAAAGGCTCAAACTACAGCCCAGCTGTTGCTGTTGCTGTTGCTGTTGTTGTTGCTGTTGCTACTGCTACTGATAGCACCTAGCTCGATAACTCCACCACTTACACCCATTGACCTATCGACGTCAAATCTCGTGTATCGCGTCACATTTCATGTCAAGAATACAACTCCTCCAAAGCTACCTATCCTCCCAACTGCTCTGCAAACAATCAACAGTTCGTATTGATGGTGTCTAGCCTTCACTTCACGTGACCTACAATATCTGCCTTCCACATGCGTCTAGCGCTCAGGCCCCGAAACCCCATCGTGCTAAATGTAAACGCGCTTTATGTCCAGCTTCATATTGACCTCCACTTCGCTGCTTGCTTGCTTACCTTATACTGCCTACCCGTACCTCTGGTATCATCCTCTCACATAAATCCACCGTCAATATCTCGGCCTCACAATGCCTGCCTGTCATGGTTGCCGAGTACGCAAGGTCAAGTGCGATGATGGAAACCCTTGCTCGCCGTGTCGCCAGTTTGACGTGCAATGCATCAGATCCGCTGCTCCCAGGAAACGCCAGAATCCAAAGCGCGGCCGTCTTGTAGCTCAGGCCAGAGAAGGCACTATTCAACAGCACACGGCTCTCTCGCCAAGTGCTTCAGTGTCTCCCTCGGCAATTCATTCGACGCCTCATGTGGCTAATGACTGGCCGCTGGGGAGTAGCCCTGGCTCTGTATCAGGTCCCTTCTCGCCAAACTCTGAAGCATATACCACTGGCTTCTTCCAGTCGCTGCTCCCCGAGTTTGAGAAGGTGGTTTATCCTTTCAGCCCTTCAATTACTCCCGATGATATCATGGTCTCAATATCCATGATGCATCATAACCCCGAGGATGCCGCTTTGGTCTACGCCTATGCGGCTGTCACCACGTTTCTGTCGCAAACAGCAGACAACTCACATGGCAGTGTAGCGGCTCAAATAAACAACCTGGTATATCACAGCCTTGAAGCCCATCACCGAGCTGGTATCGGTAGTCATGGTCCAGGGCGTGTAGACGAGGTATTGCCTCACAGTATCAAGCGCATTGTTACGTGCATCTATCTCGAGATCTCGACTATGGGATTGAGTCGTCTCGACCGAAGTTTTAGCTTTATCAGGGAGGCTATATCATTAATTCAAGTCATGGAGGCCCAGCAACGCACATTACCAGATCCATCACGGACACCTTATCCCATGGCACGGTTTCAACAAGTCTATTGGGAGGCATATATCCACGAGCGGTTTCTCACCATCGCCGATGGTTACCCCAGCATCATGCCTCCTCTTCATACAAACCTCTCGGCTACGGACGCCTCCACGCCGGAGCATATACGTGTTGGGTTCAACTGCCTAATAGAGCTCTTTCTAACCCTTGACGAGACGTTCCTCGCATGCTGGCAGTCCCAACGGGGTGCAATCGGTGGTTTAACAGTGCAGTGGATTGAAAATAAGCAAGTACAACTGGATCAAGCCGAGATGAACGCCGCAGTAGCCGAGGAGAGGATGAGCACTGCCGGACACACTGGTTTTACGGAATTACAGCGCGCGGATCTCTTCATCACTAGACTCTGGTTGCGTACATTGCTTTGGCAATTGGCGCTTTCACAGGGACTTTTGCGCTCAGGGTCGTCCCACACAACACATGAGGGTCTATCGCTGCAATTCCCAGCATCGAGGTTATCAATACAGCTTCGCAGCCTGGTTGATAGGCTTGACAGTATCGTGAGTATAGCGACACAAGGCAGTGGCATCATACAGAAGCTTTTCGAGATCGCCAGCACGATCGCCGACGTGCTCGCTCTCCCTGCGGGGCATGACCAAGTAGATGATGGACTTAGGTCACATGTCAAGGACTTCCTCTATGTGGTCAACTTTTTGCTAGAGCTGAGTCTGATGAGAGAGAACCAGAAGGATTATTTGCGTGAAAAGTACCACATGCTACAACCGTTGAATACAGAGGGAGGAATCACTGCACATACTGGGGAGCAGACAGTTGCATCTTAACGATATGATTCTGGTCAAATAAAAGTTTGGGTATTTAGCCGGTGTATTGGATGTCATTTCACTGTTATGAGTCGAGAATAATGCCAGCCGTTACGGTACGACAAAGATGCGCTCCAATACTCACTCAACTGATTGAGACGTGGAACTGCGTCTGCTTCAAGAACACACAGCGCAAACCCTGGTTTGCAATAGACAAAAGACAAGATGTAGTTGCAAAGTTGACGTTTTGCATTCAGCTTGACTGCATGGGTGTAAACTCTAAAGATCCAAGTAGATTATCTTTGAGATTCGGCAATGCAGATACAAGGATTTTTATCTCTTGGCGCCACCAAAAAAAGTCCCACATTCAACCTTAAAACTTCAACTCACATACCCCAAACCTCGATTAAGTAACTACTCGCAACGTCAGTTATGCATTTCCAACCTGCCGAGGAAATGGTCGATGAAGCATATTCCACTGGTCCCCAGGAACCTCAGGCTGATTCTGGGGCTACAAATGATGTCCTAGATGATGTTTTTGGCTCGGAACCGTCGTCACCCACAGAGCATCGTGATGAGTCAGGCGCAACTCATCCCTCAGATATTCACCGGCTGCAAACAGAACACACAACAGCGGGATACCGCGAAGGTGTGACCATCTCGAAAGAAAGCAGCATACAGGCTGGTTTCGACGAGGGCTTCAGTCTCGGCGCCAGCGTGGGACTCAGGGCAGGACAACTCCTCGGCATGCTCGAAGGCATCGCCGAAGCCGTGCGCGGCCGCGAGGACGCGGATTCTTCGCAAGTTGCAAAGCTTCTGAAACAAGCGCACGAGGAACTCAGCACGCAGGGTATGTTCACGGCAGAGTACTGGGCCGAGGACGGCAACTGGACGTACGAAGTGAAGCCAGCTGCGGGGGCCGAGGAGGTTGTCTTTGCGGATGTGGCGGATGCGCACCCGCTCATCAAGAAGTGGACGACGGTTGTGGAGCAGCAGGTTGCGCTGTGGAAGATTGACAGGACGTTGCTTGATGACGAGACGGGGTTGAGGCTGGAGGCTGTTGTGGATGAGACACTTGGCTCTGGGAGTGCGCCGGCGGCGAAGAAGCCGTTGGATTGGTGAGGTTGTGTTGGATAAGGAGAACGACGACATTTGGAGTGAATGTGCAAGAGTGTATGGAATAACATGAGGTATGTTGTGTTCCATGTTCGAGATTCTCTTGCTAATGGTTGTCAGAATGCGATATTATAAGGGACTATGGCTAGTCATAGTAGACGTCTATGTAAGCAACCAGGTTCATTATGGGCATCTATGCATCGGTGCTACTATTGGGGTTCTTTGAACATGCGCTTCACGGGCGCGGCAACCATTTTACTCGGTGCCGTTAGGATTCTGGATCCTCTTCGTTGGAACCAAAACATCCGACCTAATGGCATGGCATGGCTAGCTACACGTAGGTGACGATCTACACATTATGAATTGGGAAATGAGAAAGAAGCCGCAGTTAGCGAGCCGGTTGAGGCGTCGTGATTCTCCAATCCGTAGCTATCTGACTATCCTATTCTTGCTGATGGTGTGCTGCCTCCTTGGGCTGTGCAACAATGGCAATTAGATATAGATACCTCTGGCTCCATGATGACACCCAGGTCAGATAATAAGGGAACGGCCTTGCCAACGTCCACACATATAAGGAACGACTTTAGACATGTTCCTCTTCAGATCCTTGAGGAAACAAGCCGAGATCAAAGACGACTGCCCCTTGCTTGCCGTATTTCTGTTGCTTGAGTCTGTGCCACGCACCACCACTGATATACCGGCAATCGACAAATCTCTATACGGTTCCTCAATCAATTTGTTCCATGTACGATACATCGAACTCGTCGTTTTGTCGAGACGTGACACATATCAAAGCTCAGCCTGATGAGAGCCAGCACTTCGTTGCTGTGGTCGTTGCTGCCGCCGCCCGTATTGCCACCTTTTCAACGCTTTGGCTCATAATATCGCGTTTCCAAGGTCGGGTCAGATCTCGTGGTTGATAAAGTAGGAGGGTCTATCTTTCGCGCCTGTTGTCGTTTCCATTATGCTGCCAAGTGCACAGGATGTAACAGGATGAAGGTCTCTCTGGAATGGCGTAATCCGGAGACTCGGAGCCCCAAATTGCGTAAAACTTGCCTTGCACCCTGAAGTTCTCATGCACTGCGTGCCTGCCAAAATTGGGTTTGCAAAATAATTCGATGTCGCTGATCTGCGCTTCAGCCATTGACATAGTCCTGTAGCGTCCTGGCCACATCCTCGATACGCTCGTATTTCCCATAAAGTTCCTTTGTCGTGTCCCAATCACGGCCTTCTCTGCCAAACATCATAAGTTTGACAACTTTGCCGTCATTATCCATAACAACTCTGCCGCTTCGATCATCAGCCCAAGAGAACCGAATTTGCTTGGCTTCGATGTCAGCTATTCCGACCTCAACGATATCGTCAGGTAGGACTGTGTCATCCATCCTATCGTGCAATCCAAGGCTTCTTCTCAAGTCGGCAGAAACACCAAGACGGTTGTGGTATCGTACAATTTCGCGACGGAGCGTCCTGACGAATCGGTCGAGGTTCTGCTGGGGCGGACTATCGCTCTCTGGTCGTGGCGCTGGAAGATGACGGGCTGCCAATCCAGAAAGTGGAATCGCAGGAGGGAGGGTATGTCGATGTATGCGGATATGCTTTGAGTTGAAGTATGGTCGATTGAGCATGACGTAGTAAGGTCGCAAGAATTGACCCTTGGACATTACTTCGAAGCGCAAGCCAAGAACATGGCCGCCATCGACTGCATTGGGATCGGGATCATGGACTTTAAACGATGTGACAGAGCTGCAGGTGCGGTAAAGGCATTGCTGAACGAAGGCCTTTTGTTTATCAGATTCGCTTAGAAGCTTTTCGCGGGATGGCGTATTTCGGGAAGAAAGAAAGCTCTTGAAAGGCTGGAGGAATGCCTGAGTCGAGGGCGCAGCAAAGATGGTCGATGTTTCGATCTTTAGTGATTTGCGCAATGCAGCGGCTGTTGTGTCGTATGCGTTAGATGGTAAGTTAAATGCGACATTGGTTTTGGCGACTGACCTTGTTGCTTAAGCGCAGCAATTTCCTGATCAATAAGATCGCTCTCGGTCGGAGCAGCTATTTCAGATGACATGATGGCGCTGTATGTTGAGGATAGTGGATGAGAAGAGAGGTTATGACGATGTTGTTTTGATGGTCTATTTACAAACAAGGGTTCTTGGTTGCAATTGGTGGAAGCTGTTGCTAGCCAGCTGATAAGATAAGGGTCTTCGATACAGATACCAGGTTCAGTCTACCTCAGGTAGGTAACATTGAGCAGGTGTTGAGTGAATGGTCATGGCCTCTATCGCACGCAGCGACTTATTTAAGGATTCATTATGAATCGTTTGAGGAGAGCCATATTGCACCTTACACTATATTTATATGGTCGTGTTTTTTCCCCAGCATTTTGATGATGTTTCGTCTGTTCAACCTGTCAGTGACAGACAAGTAATGTTCCCATTGGCTAAACCGGTCTTCGACCCCCGGAACATCATCAAACCAACCCCTGACGCGCTTCCTGTTTGGGACAAGACGCGACCTTCAAAGAGTTCTTGGCTTTGGGGTTGTAATAGCTAGGTTCTCCCTGTGGTTCGTGGGCCTCGGATACCCTGTTGGACATCATTGATATCTCTTGGTGCTGTTTATTCTCACAACAGTCAAGAGAACTTAATATCCTCTCTTCTGCGCCAAATTTTACTCACCCTGCTACGTAATACGCATAACTTTAACTCCTATCGCCACTAAAGGCCATGACAGAGGACACCTAAGTTGTCGCTATTCCCATTCAAGACCCCCCAGCCCCAGTTACATCCAGAAGATAACCCAATCATGTCTCACCTTTCTGTCTAAGAGGCCACGGTAGCGGGAGCCTGCTAGGTACGCTTTCCATCATCCGAAACGCAGGCAGTGTCCTTCTGTATCTGAGCTGAGGCCCGCTTCAGATTTACTGCTACTTCAGGAACCTGACAAATTCAGGACTTTCTTCTTCATTCCTTCAACTACACTCTCGCTCTCACACTCACTCCAATTATTTATTCTTGCTTCTTATTTCTTCTTTTGTCTATTATCTTCAAATACTCTTCAATCCCATCCTTGACTTGTTACAAACATCACGACGAGACAATTCGTATTCCGCCCGCATCTGACTTTGACGCTTTCGACGCCTCCTTGTCGCATTTGTCAACCCCCCTTTTATATCTACGACCACTCTTTTCTACACCCTTCGACTCCGATTTCTCTTTTTTCTCGGCACCTATGACCGCCAGAGCTCGACGACCACAAAAAGATCCCGGCCGACCGCCCCTGACGATAAAGACAGAATCAGAGGATGCGAATGGAAATACTCACCTAAACGTGAACGGCAACGGCAACGGCAAAATGAGCAGCGGAGTTGAGATGCGCCGAAAGGCTGCTAACCCAGACGCTGATAATGTCGCTGCGAACTTCATCAAGAGCGAATCGTTCTCTCTCGACGATCCTATCCCAAAAACGCCCGTTCTTAACAACCATGGCTTTATGGACCTCCCTCGACAAGACCAGAAGAACTTCCTTCTCTTGGTTCTTTTATACTTTTTGCAAGGAATCCCTATGGGCTTGGCGACTGGCTCTGTGCCCTTCTTGCTCAAGAACCACATGTCGTACAGCGAGATCGGTGTCTTTAGTTTGGCCTCGTATCCTTACTCTTTGAAGCTCTTTTGGAGTCCTTTCGTGGATGCTGTTTGGAGTCCCAAGATAGGCCGGCGCAAGACTTGGATTGTTCCCATCCAGTTTCTCTCTGGCTTCGGTATGCTGTTTCTCGGATCCCACGTTGAGGATATGATGAACACGGCCGGTAAACCCGGCGGCATAACGGCGTTCTCGTTCATGCTTTGGTGGTTCTTCCTAGTCCTCATGTGTGCTACTCAAGATATTGCCGTAGACGGCTGGGCCCTCACTCTCTTGTCGCCCGGGAACGTATCGTATGCTTCGACCGCGCAGACTGTTGGTCTAACGGCCGGCCACTTCATGTCATATACAGTTTTCCTTGCCTTCAACGCCGCTGATTTCGCCAACAAGTGGTTCCGAACAGTTCCTTCGGACGAGGGTCTTGTCTCGCTTGGTGGATACCTCAAGTTTTGGGGCTGGTCATACATCATTGTCACGATTGGGCTGGGCTTTTTGAAGAAGGAGGAAAAGTCGCAGAACGAAGATGGCGTCTGGGACGTCTACCGCATCATGTGGGGTATTCTCAAGCTTAAGAACGTACAGACTATCATCATTGTTCATCTCATTGCTAAGATTGGCTTCCAGGCCAACGACGGCGTTACCAACCTGAAGCTTTTGGACAAGGGTTTCGGCAAGGACAACATGGCCCTGACGGTTCTCATTGATTTCCCTTTCGAAATTGGTCTGGGATACTATGCCGGAATGTGGTCGCAAAAGTACACGCCTATGCGTCTTTGGTGCTGGGGCTTTGCGGGCAGACTTGTAGCTGCTTTGTTTGGCCAATTCGTTGTTGCCATTTTCCCTGCTGAGGGAGTTACATCTTGGTATCTGTTGACGGTCATTGCCGAGCACCTTTTCTCAACATTTACAAACACCATCATGTTTGTTGCTGTCTCGGCATTCCATGCTCGAGTGTCGGATCCTGTCATTGGCGGCACTTATATGACGCTCCTTGCAACGTAAGTAGTGCAGATCTCGTACTCCGTATGTACAAAACTAACAATTCTTAGTGTCTGCAACTTGGGTGGTACATTCCCCAGGTACTTTGTGCTGCAGCTCGTCGATACCTTCACTGTAGCTACATGCCAACCTGGCAAGTCAGATGCCTCATCCCTGAAGGGCACTCTTATCACTGAGGCATTCTCTTGCGCAGTGCAGTCGGAGAAGGAGAGATGTGATGCCGGCGGTGGCACATGTCAGATGATTCATGACGGATACTACACCGTCAACATATTGTGCGTCTTGTTTGGCGCTGCGACATTCTTCTGGTACATTAAGCCAAAGGTGCTACATCTCCAAAGTCTGCCCCTGCGGGCATGGAGACTGTCAAATGAGAATAAGCGATAGGTAAAGAGGGGGAAGAGGTATAATATCTAGAATGGTTGCATGTACGAGTACTAGAGGTGGGAGGTTCGCGCTGCATTGTTGATACCCGCAATAGTAGAACAATATACTTGTATATGGTCACTCCTCAAGACAGTAATCGCGATATGCCCCCGTCAAGCTAGTTCATGTCCGTATCGATCATAAGTTCTCATAGTTTGCTGGAAGTATCCCGCTCTTCTCGCTTGTGGTAAATCTCACCTCACAAGAGTTTTGCCAAAAGCTGATGCTCAGCAACCATTTAGGTAAATCAATAAAATTTATCTAAGAACTTACCCAAGCTCATATAAACTTATTTCTATTCTACAAATTTCTCTAAATTTAGGTACAAAATTAGTAAGTCATAGGTAATTTTGCACAACCACTGCATACTTGCAAAACGACCGTCCTGTGTACTAGTATGCATGAGAGGGTAGTGACTCCTACCTCACTCGCAGTCATCATTGATGGTGGGCAAATTATCAGAACCTTCATGCCTGTCACAACCAGATTTGCATATCTTTAGTCCTACGCTGATTCTCCTCAACAGCGCCAGTGGCAACTCGCGACCTGAAACGGTGATTAAGAAGGCCAGGCTTCTTTTTGTAATAGGAATGTACGCCTGTCTTGCTTTGAAGAGACACAACATGACATGTTGGACCATTAACCAGATTCATAACTATCATTCATCGGCTTCTCGAGTGAAGTGGTCGACTTATACATGACAGAGTCTCGGCTTCAGAGGACTTCTCATTGGAACTGTAGCAGTGGCCCGTGGCCTAGGCATGCGGAACAGGGCATAAACACGAAGCGTGAGTAAAAAGACAATATATATCTTTGATACATAGTTTATTCACTGAGTGCCAAGCGAATCGCCGAAGAGAATTGGTCTAGGGTATGTCAAACCGTATTGATGGGTTGATCAAATAAGCACGTGGATCGAGGCCGTTGGCTGCTGGATGATTCCAAAACATGCATATTAAGGGTTGCGCCACGCATACTGTACTTCCCGAGCGCCGAGCGTACACACGCGAGTGTTCATTTCGTGTCATACAAGTGACTGCAAGAGCCGACTGGCCGTGTATTGCGCATTTGCCATTGCAGTTGAGCGGTCCTACCGTTGACGCAAATCATGGATAACCGTCGCGATTCAAAAAACGGGACTGAATTCTGAGTGATTGATAGCGGATTCGACCCATCGAGAAAGATGGAGAAGTTTGATTGGCCCATAAAATGCTTATGCACGGCGTGGCAAACTCCGAATCTTGTCTAAATCCGGGGGCGGGGAGACTTGTTAGAGAGCGTGCTCGGGAGGTGCATCGGGGATAAGATGACGGGCAGCTGTTGGTCACTGGAATGGGCAATTGTGAGGTTATGACTGTTTGTTAGTAAATAGCTGGAGATGCAAAACCTGGCATGTTCGAATTCTGTTTCTTTGTCGTAAAAGGGACACAAAAGACTGGCCAAGACTCCATCGTCCAGAGATTTTGCCATTGATAAGCATCGGAGCTTGGTAAAGCCGGCAGGGGAAAAGTTGTCTATAGACTCGAGAGCTTGTTCACAACATCCAAGGGCGTGGATGTCAACTATCTACCGAAACGCATCGGGTATAAGTCGGACTGTTTTGGCTCTCCATAGGTCAATGGACAAACCACTTTCTTGTGAGTCAGAGAACAGAGGCAAACAGAGACAGAGAAGGGTATGCCTCGTTTTGGCATGGCTTGAATGGGCTTTTTGTTTCGTGTTCTCTCTTGTAAGTCAGCGGTTTGATACATGGATCCTCACAACCGGTAGCCCCGGCTGACAAATGCAACTCGAACCCTTCTCACACTGTACCAGGCAAAGTCGGGTACTTGTGCCAGCCTCTTCCATCACCCCCACCCGCCGGAAAAGAGGGCGGAAGAGAGGGCGGAAGAAGCAGCTAGAAGGATTATTTGTGACTCAGGCAGCGAAATTTCTACTTGCACGGTCCAATGTCCTGCATTGGACCCTTCCAAGATCAGGTACACATTCACAGTGCTTACAGTGCGTTCCAACGCCCGCTCACCTGCCCCCGCCCACCTGCAGCCGTCTCACTCTCTCCCATTCTTGGCTCCTTGGTCAGACAGCAGCGAAACTCCATCTCGCAACAATTTCATCATCCATCTTACATACTTACCTTAGTAGCCTCAGTCCAGCTCTTTCATACGATCTGAATCCGAAAATACCGTTTATTTCTCTCTTGCTTCGTCTCTCTGTTCATCGCTTGGCGAAACACATGCAACTACTATAACGCATCAAAAGTAAAGCCCCGCTTGGCTAGGTCCCCGAAGTCGCCGCTACACACGTTACGGCACAGGCTCAGGCTCAGGCTCAGGCTCTTTGTCTCCATTCTGCGAGAGCCTGGATTGGCAGAGAGCTTGGATTGATTAATATCCAACCTGTCTCTGCACTTTCGCTTGCCACGGTCATAAAGAGTTCCTCATCATTTGCGCAGCTGTCCGACACCCCGTTTCATCCCTCGCGATGGCTTCTGCTGGTACTGGAGGCACTTTGCCACCCAACTTCCTCTTGACCCCGCAGCAGCAGAACTTGCTTTTCGCTGCCCTCAACTCCAACAAGCAGCAGCAGCTCTCAGGTTCTTCCGCAAACAATGCTGCTTCGATCTCGTCTAATTCGTTCCACAACAATGCTGCTGCTCAACAGAAGCCAGCCACGGCCACAGGCTACCAGGAGAGCCCATTCCTAGACAACTACGATTACGACTTTGGCGACTCCGGCTTCGACTTCTCTTTTGCCAGCGAGGACCAACCTTCTACTATTGGAGATATTCCCTCCACTGCCGCCGACTCCACGAACAACGCTGCTTCTGTCGCCCTTTCCGACTCCCCGGAGACTGAGACCCCGGAAAAGCGCAGCTACCCTGATGATGAGGACGACGAAGATAGCCCAGGGCAGGAACACAAGCGCCACGAGAGCACCGACAAGGTCCCCAAGAAACCCGGCCGTAAGCCTCTTACATCCGAGCCTAGTTCCGTATGTTTTGTCTCATGCCAAGTATAACCGTTTTGATTCACTTACTAATACATGTAATAGAAACGCAAGGCTCAGAACCGAGCTGCTCAGCGTGCTTTCAGAGAACGCAAGGAAAGGCATCTGAAGGATCTTGAGACCAAGGTCGATGAGTTGGAAAAGGCCTCGCAAGCTGCTAACCACGAGAATGGCATGCTGCGAGCACAAGTTGAGCGCATGACGGCTGAACTTAACCAATATAAGTCAAAGGTTACCGCAATGTCGACTTCCAAGCCACTTCCCAGAGAAAAGGTCCCGTTTGGCAGCGCTGCAGTCAGCAACCTCGGCGATGTTAATTTCCAATTTGAGTTTCCCAAGTTTGGCATGCTTCCAGGACCACCCGCCAACAAAGCTCAAGGATCCAGCTCATCGCCGACGACCGCAGACCAACCAAAAGTTACATATCCAAGCCCCTCCAACAGCCTCAACAACGGCACACAATCGGCACAGCAGTTCAAGGAGGACTTGTTCAAGTACCCTGGTGGCTTCAGCCCTTCCATGTCAAGCTCGGCTACAAACCCTTCCCGCGCCAGCGTTGACTCGGCAAACTACAGTGTTAATGGCGCCTCGAGCTCCCCATCTGCGTCTTCGCATTCAAACACCGGCCCCAGTTCTTCCTGTGGAACATCGCCTGAGCCTTTTACTCAGTCTCCTATGGGTTTCAAGCCCGTCGATACAATGACCACCATTGGCGAGGAGCAGACTCAAAATAACAACGCTAGCCAATTCGGCAACATAGACCTTACCAGTACCAACTTTGACTGGCTTTCACAACAGAATGGTGGGCAGTTCGACCCGCAACTGTTTGGTGATTACCGCGAGCCTCAAGAAAACGTCTTGTCAAACGCACCTTTCGACGACTTTTTCAACGATGCTATTGATAGCGATTTCTTCACCCCTTACAATATGCCACCAACCGACGATGCTACAAAGGTCAACACTCATGCCAAGAATCTAATTGATCAGATTGATGCCGAGAAGGAGTCTTGTGATGACGAGCCTCTTAAGAAGCAGAACATGAACTGCAATCAGCTCTGGTATGTATCATCATACAAAACACAGCATTGTCTCCAATCTAACG
Organism: Fusarium graminum; assembly: GCA_013266165.1. Classification (NCBI taxonomy): domain Eukaryota; kingdom Fungi; phylum Ascomycota; class Sordariomycetes; order Hypocreales; family Nectriaceae; genus Fusarium; species Fusarium graminum. The sequence continues at coordinate 26,916 of JAAGWP010000288.1, forward strand.
CACAATTTAGGGAGAAACTCCAATCTTGTCCTAAGGCACAAAATGGTGAATTTGATCTGGATGGTCTCTGTTCAGAACTCACCAAGAAGGCCAAGTGTTCTGGCACAGGCCCTGTGGTAGCCGAGACAGACTTCGATACCATTCTCCAAAAATATATGGGCAAAGACGTCTCCAGTAGTTGTGTCGCTGAAAAGCTGGGCGTGGAACTCAAGGCCAGCCAGCCCCAGTCAGAGAAGCATCTTGGTCTATCGATTTGAGACCAAGTCCACGAACGAACCCGGTTGTATACTATAAACCATGGCGGCATACCCAGCAACAGCTACACAATGATTATGGCGTTTACAACAGAAAGGATGGAATCGGAAAACCCCGGGATTCCGGCGCTTATTTATCTCCATGAGATGGAAATGGAATGCATGGATAGGAGAAGGGGGTCATATAGGGCATGCTTATGTATCATGCCTTCAATTATCGGCTTGTTTCAAGTTACGAAATTTCTTTAGGTTGCTATTTGCATTATCGCTTTGGGTGGACAATTCGCTGCTACAAATAATTATGACTTGTTTCTGGTTACATTGAATAAGAGACGCAACTGATGAAAGGAGAGGGGATGATCTGTGTTTCTGCAAGACGCATATCGATCAAACAAGTTTGTATATCAAGGGACAAATCTCGGTTCTTTACTCGTTAGTACACGGTATTTGAAATTATCTTCATTTTCGCAATCTGGAGAATAATGCTGAGCAAAGCGAACATATTACATCATTCCCAAGCGCATCATCCGCTGTCATTGTTATTCTGTCATGATGCCTTAGTCATCAAGTGGAGTTTGTGTAATCGCGACAAGGAAGCTTCAAGCCAGGATGATCTCTAACAAGTCGTAAGCAATTTAACTACAACAACTTTTGACATATCCTACAGTCTACTTGGCCAGCTCTTCCGCAGAAGCCGTATCACTCGCGATTATTGTATTTCCAAATCAAGCATCTGCATACAGTCGAAGCGCCCGATACTTTCGCGATGGTCAAAGAAAAGAATTACAACCCTGTTCAAGCTCAGCGCAAAGCTGATAAAGCCAAGGCCCTCAAAAAAGGTTGGCTGACTTCTTTTGACGCTGTTTCTAAATCTGACGTCTATAGGCAAGCATGAAAGGCAAGAGCGATTGAACGAGAAACTGTCACGAAAGAACCCCGAGCGCATACAAAAGCAGATCGACGACCTCAAAAAAGTCACATCGAGCGGTGGCAAGCTTACGCGCCATGAGGAACAAACACTAGAAGGTCTCGAGAAGGAAATTCGAGCAGTCAAGAAGGCGAGAGAAGCGCTGGGCGACAAGGCACCAACCTTTGGTCGAGGGTGGAACAGAGATCACGATTCAGGATCTGGAGTACTGGGCAAGAGACGCAGAGGCTCCAACGATGCTACTACGAGTGACGAAGATGTTCCCGACGACACAAAGAGAATTCCTATGCCTCGAGATACACCACCTCCAATTCCCAAAGACGTTATGGATAAATGGTACGCCGAACGACGGGCAAGGAGAGCTGCGGAGAACCCTACGAGGCAAGACGAAAACAAAGAGAAGAAAGAGACACCAGTTGTCGAGGCCAAGACTGTGTACGAAGCAAAACCTGTGGTTCGCGATCTTAGAAAGGAGGCTGTTTCAGCATTCGTGCCTACAGCGGTCAAGATGAAGATGAACAAAGGCCAAGGTCAAGGTGGACTTATAGAGCCAGAGGAAGCAGACCGACTTGAGCAAGAAGGCTATCTAAAAACAGGCGATCACAATGCGGAAGTACAACCACCATCACGGCATGTGACTATGGAGGACGCGGAGGATGAGGAGGATTGATTATAGAGCGGAGGTTAGTTCAACCGTGGCGTCATTGACGCAACTGACAGATAATAATGCATAATTCCCGAGAATACTATTCTGAAGAAATTCTTACCAGCTGGAGAGGCCAATTGGAAATGCCCAAGCCTGTAGTATCAGCAGCGAATTACATCAATATCATTCTTTGACAAACCCAAGGCCGGCTGATATTGCGGCATAGGGAAAGGCTGGGGTAAAAGACCCTGACCACCCACTCTTCATGTACATTGGCCATGTTCGCCGACAGTTTCCGAGGAGAAGGAAGAGAAGCAATTGGGCTGCGACGGGACTTGTCTTGAGAAGGCGTCGACTATATTTTTGGGTTAGACTCAGCAGACCTTTCACCATTGGATCACGACGGCCTATATCCGCGAATCAGGTGGAGCTTGGACGGTAGGCGAACAAATGACGAGTTTTCATTACTCTTTTCCTCATGACAAAAATCCCATCTTATTAACCATGCCGCACTCCGAAAGCGGGCCTTGCCTGCTTGGCCGGGGGCGGCGCCGAAATCCGACCATTCTTATATTAAGCATGTTATTTGGGTCTTCTTTTGTTTCGTCTTGCAAAAAATCAACAACATTGGTTGGCATGCAGAATCAATTTTAAAGCAAGAATAACAGCGATCATTGGGGACGGGAACCGGAACTAGAAAGTATCTGACACACTCAACCAGCAATGGATTGCCATCAGGTCACTTCTCGTGCCCTCTACGAGGATGATGAGATTAACAACCATGTCAATCAGATCGATGGAGGAAACGACGTGAAAACAGGCGCCGATCTTGAGAAGCATCAAACTGCAGCATCGACAGCTTCCTATCAGGAAACATATCCCGAGGGCGGCTTGGAGGCGTGGTCCGTCGTCGCTGGTTCGTGGTTCGCTCTATTCTCTTCGCTTGGACTAATGAACACTCTCGGCACGTTCCAGGCCTATGTTCTTGAGAACCAACTCTCCGATTATAGCGAGGGCACTGTTGGCTGGGTCTTTTCCATCTACACTTTCCTCGCCTTCTTCTGCGGTGTCTATATTGGGCCTGTCTTTGATAAGTATGGCCCGAGATGGCTCGTCATTGCTGGCGCCATCTTCAATACCGGTGGCATGATCTTTATGAGTTTTTCCACACGTGAGTCGCTCGTCTGATTTCCTTTGTGCATATGCTGACTATTATAGAACTATGGCACTTTGTCGTCTCGTTTGGTCTTTTGTGTGGTTTTGGATCCTCGCTGCTCTTCACCCCATCTATTGCCGCTGTAGGCCACTTCTTCAAAGCCCGACGAGGCCTGGCGACCGGTGTTGCATCGACTGCCGGCGGTTTGGGCGGTATCATCTACCCTTTCCTGTTGACGAGGCTAATCGAAAAGATCGGATACGGGTGGGCAACCCGTGTCATCGCTCTTATTTGCCTTGTCTGCAGTTCGATTGGTATCTGCCTCCTCAAATCTCGACTTCCACCCGCCAAGAATGCGACTGCGCACCCTAACTTCCTTATCTTCAGGAGCCTGCCGTTTCTCTTTACCACCATCGGAGTCTTCTTGCTCGAATTCTCGCTCTTCATCCCACTTGGCTATATCTCTACGTATGCACTACACAAGGGCTTCAGTCGGGACTTTTCTTACAATCTGATCCCAATTCTCAACGCCGCGTCTGTCATCGGCCGACTCCTGCCTGGTTATTACGCCGATGTCATCGGTCCTTTCAACGTCAGTATCCTTGCTGTTATCCTCGGCTTTGTATCCTGCTTCTGCGTGTGGCTTCCCCTTGGTGGGACCACAGCTGGTGTCATCGTTTTTACGGTAATCTTTGGTTTCTCTAGCGGGACAAGTATTGCCATTGCCCCTGTGTGTATTGGACGACTGTGCAAGACGCAAGAGTATGGACGATACTATGCCACGGCCTACACTATTGTGTCTTTTGCTTGTCTGATTGGTATTCCCATCGGCGGCAGTACCGTCCAAGCCAACGACGGCGAATACTGGGGGCTCATCATCATGACTGGTGCTATTTACGTGGGATCCATGATTTCACTCTTCTTGGCTAAGGTTAGTCTTTTGGGTTTACATAACTGGAAGGCTGCACTTTAAGCAATTCACTTCCGACCAGGATTGGTTAAGATTGAACGATGATCTCGGAAGAATGAAAGATTTAGCTTCAGGATCAAGAACCGGAAACCCATGATTATGACATAAAAGCATTGCAATTTTCGGTGAACGAATGGAGTTTGAGGCTTTTAAAATATGAATCAAGTTTTGTTACAATGTTGGCAGTTTGTACATAGATACCACAATATAGGAAAATAAAGTATTTGTTTTGGTGTAGCTCTCAATTCTCTACGGTTCCTGGTTTAGATGATGGTTTATTGGTAATATACATTGTTTACTTTCGTGTCTTTATATGCTCCCCATGCAGCTCCTGTACCGCAGGAATAATGAGAGACTCAATCTCAACATCAGGATCCTGACTCGGCAATTCCTCTGCTACAAGCGGCCTCTTCTCAGCCTCTCCCCAGCCGCCCTCTCGCGGCACACGCACCCAACGATCATCCCTTCCAGGACTCACAAACACGACCTCCCACTTGCGCGTGGACAAAAGGTTACCAATAACCAGGTGGTGTTGGTAGCGGTCAAGACTGTAGCGAGCCTTGTGGACAAGCAGCGCTGGATCTGTCTCAAGCTTGAACGACACAATCATGCCCTCTGGCGCCCATCCATCGACCAGATTCTTGAGGAACTTGGGAAGCGGGTCGAGGTCGATGACAAGGCGCTTGGAGCGCGGCACAGAAGGTGACGAGTCGAAGTTGTCAAATGCCTCCTCTTCTTCAGACTTCTTTTGGTCGACGGCGTTGGTAGATTGGATCTTGTGCTCCGCCATGCGGTCGGGAGGAACGAAGAAGTCTGAGACTGCAGCGGCGAGATAGAGAAGACCAGAAGGTCCCAGAGGACGCATCAGACGGGCGATCTCGCGTAGCTCATGAAGATAGTCGACAATGGTGACAAAGGGTAGAGTGAGGAGCATGTTATCATCCCTCGCCTTGCGATACTGTCTCAACACCCCGCGCATCTTGTCCTGCACCTCGGTCCTGACACCGATCCTCCCCTCCGAGTCCTCGCTCAGAAAATCCAAGAAACAATCGGTAGCATGGGAATAGTGCCGCGAGTACGGCAGCAGACTGAACTCGCGATGCAGAAAAATAACCGCATAGCCCGCCTTGAGGAAGTACTCGGCGCTGGTGGCGCCGCGGGTGCCAGCGCTGAAGTTGTCAATGTAACGCACGGTCTGCTTCTCCAGAGGAACGGTTGTCCCGCCAGATGTGACGAGGACAACGCGACGCCCCGCGGCGGCGTGCGACGAGATGAAGTCGGCCGCGAGAGCCGTGTGGGCTGCCAACTTGCGCGGGGGAGGGTTTTGAGAGAAATAAGCATCCTCCGAGGCGAGGGCCTCTGCGGTGGTGTTCGCAGGGGTGGCCATTTTTGTTTCTCACGGTCCGAATGAGAGCAGGTGAATGCCACCGGAGTAAGAACAAGTTGAGTGCGCTCCGGGACACGGAGATGCGGAGGTCCGGGCGGGGTTGGTTTATGACGTTCCCGGGTCCGGGAGGCGGAGACTAGTGAAACGGAGTCTTTGATGTGTGTGCGTTTTGTGATGAAACTGAGAAAGAGAGGGAGGGAAAAGATGAAAGGAGTGGAAGTTGAGGGTTATTTGTGCGTAGCTTTTTCGCTTCTTGTGCCAAAAATGCCCCATCAACTGTGACGGATACTACTTACGCATTTATCATCCCGCCGGGTGTTGAAGCTTTTGGTTTGTGATTTGCATGTATCACCATCTTTGTTTAACGTATATAAAGTGGGTTTATTGGTGAGTACACGTACCATCGAGGTCTTTTATTTGACAGAGATGTTTAACATATCAACGTGAAATAAAAAAGAATTAGAACCATCGTCGTCTTGATTTGTGTTGATCGGTGATAATTATGACTAACAAGGGCAGTATATTTGCCGGCTACCGACTGCCCGTTCACCCGATATCAGATCATCTGACAGGCGAAAAGCACCGCGAACCTGGGTAGAGCTCTCTATTGTAATTACCTTTCGAGACTTTTGATGACAAGTCGATTAATGATTTTTGAGTCGATTAATCTCAACTACTCACTATGTCTTCTTTTACTTCAAACAAGGGATGGGACGAAGTCTTCAGGTCGGAAAAACACTGTTCATTAGGAGATAGACCTATAAGAACTCAACAGGGTCGCTCCATGCCATCGCCACGCAAAGAAACGAGCGCATAACCAGAATGCGTATGTTATAAAATAGTCTATCAATCCCTTACGCTCCCCGAACAAAAACCGGCATTTCTGTCAAGGGGCTATCAACAGTGACGACTCGACCAGATTCATAAGATGTATCACCAGCAAAAGAAGCCCATTTCTGACCCTCTGGTAGCAGAGGGAGATACACATCGCATCTGGTCTGGCCAGGCTTGAGAACAGGACATACCAGGTACTTATCGCCGTAGAGATACTGGGTCGAGATCTCCCAGCACCTCTTGTCTTGCGGGAACTCGTAGAATAGAGGTCTCATGATGGGTGTTCCCTTCTCGTGCGCTTCCTTCATAAGCTTTCTGGTGTACGGGCGAAGTTCCTCGCGCATCTTGATGTATCTCACGCAGATATCGTAAACTTCAGGGCCGTACGACCAAACCTCATTTGGCGCTCCGCTGCAACATGTAGCACCACCAGTTGTTCCATGCTGTGGTTGACGCGGTTCGCGGTCACCGTGTAGTCTCATGACTGGGCAGAATGTACCCCACTGGAACCATCGTACAAAGAGCTCTCGGAAACTCTCGTCATTCGGGTCGCCGCCGTGGAAACCTCCAATATCTGTCGTCCACCACGGGATACCTGAAAGGCCCATGTTGAGGCCTGCACAGAGTTGGTTGTGGAAGCTGGACCATGAAGATGCTATGTCGCCGCTCCACACAAGGGCTCCGTACTTTTGGCTGCCAGCCCATGCACACCGGAGAAGATTGACAATGTTCTTTTGACCCTCGGCTTCTTGGCCTTCGTAGAAGGCCCGGGCGTACTCCACGGGGTAGATATTTCCAATAGATCCATTAGAACCCAGCCAGTACCGGTAGTTCTCGAAATCGTAGGCTGCGTACTCAGGCTCGGCTTCATCTAACCAAAAGGTCTTGATTCCTTTGGAGAAGTAATTCTTCTTGACTGTTTCCCAGAAGTATTTCCTGGCGGCTGGGTTCGTGGTATCAATGTGCACCGTCTGGCCTTGGAAGTCGAGTCCGATGCGAACACCTCGGTCAGTGCGGATTAAGTAGCCGTTCTCTACCATATACTGATAGTTTTCTGATGTTTTGTCGACCGTAGGCCAAATTGAGACCATGAGCTCGATACCAAGATCTTTGAGCTCTTTAACCATGGCATCTGTTGACCTGTTAATACTATCCCTTCGTGATTGATAAGGACTTACCAGGATCGGGCCAATACTCCAGGTCAAATTTCCAATCACCCTGCTTTGGCCAGTGGAAGAAATCGATAACAATAAGGTCAATGGGGATTTGACGGCTTTTGTACTCCCTAGCCACTTGCAAAAGCTCCTCTTGCGTCTGATATCGCAGCTTACACTGCCAAAAGCCCAACCCATATTCGGGCATAAGAGGTACTTTTCCAGTGGCATCTGCATAAGCCTCGACAATTTCCGCAGGTGAATCACCAGCGACAATCCAATAGTCGAGAATCTGAGTTGAAAAGGCTTCAAAGGTCATGACGTTTTTACCAAAGACGGCCCTTCCGATGGCTGGGTTGTTCCACAGGAGGCCATATCCGAGTGATGACACGGCAAAGGGAACACTTGCCTGAGAATTACGCTGTGCGAGTTCAAGATCGAGACCTTTCAAGTCAAGCCACGGCTGTTGATACTGGCCCATTCCAAAGATCTTCTCATCGGGGCTGACGCTCTCAAGACGCATGGTCAAGTGGTAGTTTTCCGTGCCGAGGATACCTTTAAACTCACGAGCCTCGACCTCAAGAGCGCTGCACTTTGGGTCTGTAGGATCACGTCTATTGCGGCAAAACTCCTCCAGGATGAGCTCTCCATTTGCTTTTTCGATGACCAACTTGCCGTTGCTTGAAAGTCGAGCTTTGATGTTGCCATTCTCGATTGATGCAGCGTCGTCAGAAATGGAGATTTTAGGTGTAAGTTCTGCGAGTTGCTGAAGTGCCCAATCTTGCGATGGCATGACTGAGGACTTGGTAGCTCTCACGCGGAGTGCGTTGGGACCCCATGGTTCAATCCATAGTTCCTCTGCATCGTATTTGAAGCGGAGACGGTTCTTGTCGTTGAAGAACATGCTGAATTCGTTATAGTATGAGAACAGTATAATATATAACAACAGTGACGAAGATCTAAAAGGTTATAGGTCTCCATATCATGTCAAGTAGAGGCCTGCTCTTTTTATCTTGAATATGGTACTTTGTTCACCAATGACTGGTTGACTTCCCCGCCGGAGTAATGCAACTCCTCTAGTCGATCATGATATTGGCGATCCAATGACAGCGTCAATGAGAAGGTTTATGTGCATCATTTGGTCACCCCCACGGGGAAACCCCCAATATTTCCGGTAGTTTCTTACAACCGTTCTTGGTTCCACGGTATTTAGCATATATATACCCGTGCGCCACTTCATACAATCACGCCTTGTGCTTTGCAACAAATAAAGTCGTCTCAGATTTAGACCAGATTTAGGGTTTGTAGTTGATGAGTTTTGATCTCATTCTGTAAAGCACATCAGTACAAGAGATTTGTCTGACTTGCTTGTGATCCGGGCTTGCACCAACAACACATAGCTGGAATCAGAATTATATATTGGCTTCAGGGTGTGAAACGATACTGAACAACCACAAGCCGATTACCAGATACCTCGATTTGCATGTATCAGACGCAAATGCTTCCAGTCACTGCTGCCAATCAGTCGGATTGTTCAATGGTTATGCTTTGCTGATTACTTATATTTCAATCAGTCAAACCTCTGCCAACCGACTTGTGCTCAAGTAAATATCCACCTCAACAAGCCTATGAATCCCCTCATCTTTTGCACCTTCTTCTCCCTTCACTCCTCAGATATTCCCTTATGGGTTCATCAGAACTTTGCACTGAGTCTTTTTGTAATCAACTCTTTTTTCTTGTTGATTCTGCTTGGCTTTTCCCTAAATTGATTGGTAGGCACCGGAGTAATACTCACCAGCAATGCCTTTTTTCTGCCGAGTATCTCATTTCTCTCTAAACATAGCACGAGAACTGAACAACAAATCTGGTTATGCTTTCCAAGTCTTGTCTGCAACATAATCTTCAAGCATGTCTTGCTCATTTCGAGCCCGAGTGAACAGACGTAGAGAAGTCTGGTTTGCAAAGTATCACTACTCTCAAGAACCACAGAGAGGTCTTTTGCAGGGTCCTTCAAAGTCTGCTCGCATCTGACAGGAGGAATACTTGTCTCCTCATCCTGGCCAGAAACGAGAGTCATGTATCGCCTGATGGCTATATTGTTGTCGACCTAGTGGGAGTTAAAGGATATCACACGTTATATATTCCAGTACACACTGCTATGATTCCACTTCCCCATCGACTCTGTGTTCTCACCAGGCCTGATGAAAGGATCGCTGAGATATAGACCATCGTCAAACTCCAAGCGGTGGCTGGAAGCGAGTGTTTGACCTCACACAGAGTGTTAAATGGCCTCGAAGAGCGCCATAACAGTTGTCAAGCCATAATCTGCGACTGGCAATACTACAGCAGGTTGCTAGAAACGATCCAAGCATCACGAAACGCAGGAAACTCACAGGTTCATACCGTGTGGATTGGTCACTTCACCAACCAGGAAGTGTAAGAACGCCAGGGATACGAAATCAACACATTCTGACGATACTACTGAGCTTGAAAGCGCAGTGGACCAGACCTCAACAACGACTATTTCTATACAAGTTTCGTTTGTGTTTAACCCTCATTTCCGAGAAGCCAGTGGTCAGGGGATCTACTATTGTCACTGCTCGTATAACAATTCACCGGCATTATTATATGCTTCTACTTCTGTTTACCATACTCTAGTTCTTATCTGACTTTACCATAGTTCGTTCCGCGGTCAGCAATATATATCCCAAGTCACATTTCTGCTTGCCGTCGGCTATTATACCCATCCTCCGGAGATTTTTATACCTGAATCATCACGAGATGCGTAGCCAGTGCTATATCTGTAGTAGATTCTACAAGGCCTGCATCCAGTTCACTGGCCGATGGGGTTAAAGCTGGTACGGGGAGGTTCCCAATTTCGATCTACCACGGCTCGACATTGCTGAGGTTTGTTACTATTACTTCTTCCCAATAATACCTAAATCCCTGAACAAACCGACCACCACACGACAGCCCGACACTTCACAAGCCCGAGTGTCGTCAACGCAGATACCCGACGCCCGTGAGGCACCAGTAACACAAATGGAGACTGGGGGAGAAACCGCACAACGCAAAACACCTACAGAGATCCCAGACTCACCAGCCGACAATCAGGACCACAACGCGACAGCGAACGACGGCTACAGTGGTGCTCAACTTGAACGAAGCGTAAAACTGATGATACAAGAACGATCTTATAAAACTTGTGCACGGCGAAATATTTCGCAGATGGAGAGACAGTCATGGAGTCGTCTGTGTGCGTGCAATCTCCGCTCCATGTCTATACACGTAGCGCATTAGTACATACTGACTATACACAACAGGCACTCGAATTCGCAACAAGAGAGACCTCGTCGCGCATCACCGAGATGCCCATAGCATGCAATGCGACTGCGACCCCTTTGTGCATCTTAGCCGCCGCGAGAACAAGCAAGTCAAGAGTAAGAAGCCCTGCAGTAATCTCCTAAGAGAACACACACTAGTCATCTTTTGTTAGAGTGGCACACTGATATCTTCAACAGTCGTATGCCCACTTGGCCTCCCATCGACCGCCAGGAGATGGTCCAGACCATGAAGGGGTAGAAGATCTCGGCCCATGGGCAAGCCTGTCCGTCCTGCTGCAGGATTACAAACATCGGATGCCAGTGCAGTATAGCTACCACACATCCTGTTGTTTCTTGTCCGTCTTTCATGGCAGTGAGATGTGGGGAGGAACAGGATTGATCTGAACAGCGCGCTCTTTCGGTACTCGTTAGCAGGATGGACAGCATGACGGCATGTTTACTTTGACTCAAAGAATGGCATAAGTAGAACTGGTAACCTGGCAACTCGAGTGCTCTGGTTGACGCATTCTAATTGATTCAGAGGATTGGGTTTCACGTGGTCTTACTGCCTCGATGTGCCAGTTCCGCCGAATGTACTCTGCTCGAAGCCGGCCAGATCCCCGTTTTGAAGCGCAAGCTTGCCACTAGCCAACATTAGCAGTTTTTCAGTGCTGTCTGTCGTCTTGCATTAACAGTTCCGGGCACTTATTCATTATTTGACCTTGCTATTACATGCTGGCTCAGAACCCATTCCACGAGTTTGATCGTTCTCCCCTATCTTAGTAAAGTTGCTTCGGGTACGCAAGGTCAGAATGGAAATTTTCTCGAGCTTGCTGTACCGCGAGTTGTCCTTTCGCTAGCTGTTTTGGCTTGCACAACTGCACCATAGTTATGAGCCTTTTATTGATGCTTTCATAATCTCCTCATTCTGGAAAAAAGCCACTCACTAATGATAACAATTGCATGGGTTGAATCACGCCAAGAATTTGGCGTTGGCTTTCCTCAGGAGATGCGTGTTGCTTAGCCACGATGTAAGGCTTTTTGACAGCGATTTATCCCAATGATGTGTTTCAGTGGCCGGTTTTGAAATGGTTGGTATTTGTAACTGCCTTTAGTCGGAAGATTGTCTAAAACACATGTGAATATACGATGCACAGCTCCAGGACGCTTACAGGCCAAACTTTCATGTTTCAGGGCTTTTTATGACGGGGTTTAACTCCATCATGTTTGGCAACAATCACTCGGTCATGGCTTCACGTGCAGATAGCAAAGATGGTCTGATAATTTGACTGATTGTATTAGGTGTAGGTGTGTACAACCTAGGTATGTAGTCCCAACGCTATTCCGTTCAACGCCGTTTCGATTTCAAGTCTTCAAGACAAGATGTCGATCCTATGTCTTCGGTAGAACAGGATTTCGGTTCATGTCGAGTGAGAGAGTTTAGATGGCCTCCTTGTGGACATCGGCCTTGGTGTCGTGGGTGGACTCGTCAACCTTCTATAGGGGTATTAGCATTAATTCAACCAGGAGGGAAAACAGCAAAACTTGCGTCGGAGACAGCATCCTTGGCAGCTGTGGCACGAGTAGAGAGAGAGGCATCGGAGTTCTTGGCGACCTCCTTGTTGGTCTCCTTGGAGGCACCAGCGGTGACACTCTGAACGGTCTCGGCGACGTAGTTACCGGCTTGCTTGATGGACTCCATTGTGAAGGTGGTTGGTTGTTTGGGGGGTTGGTTTGTTGTAGAGTGTTTGTATTGAGTGAAGATGTGTGTGATGATGAGAAGAGAAGAAAGCTTTCAGAGTGGGAGGTGTTGAGGTTTAAGTAGTCAGAGAGGGGATAGAGGGGGAGAGGTGGGATGCCTGTGATCGCCGCTCAAGATGTAAGGCACACGGAGTCAATAGAGGGGTACAGGCATGTACAGTTTGTTATAATTCGTCAGTGAATCACTATGCTTTGCTCTATCAAAATACACATCTCCAGTGATGTGCACTGCTTGTGGCTGCGAGATCGCGATCGCGGGTGACGTCAGTTACTGCGCGTATTGCTGAGTTACTGGTCTACTACGTCATCAAAAGCATGGGAAAGCCAACATGTCCCGCCGCCTCCAAACACGCTATTTACTTGGATGCGTCTGGGGGAGTGGAAGCTTGGTCCTGAGGTTTGCTGGTTGTGATTGGACACGTTGAGCAGATGATCCGAGGTACGGGAAGATCACAGGGCAGCTTGTCTTTGCGGCTCTATGGCGCAAGCTTAGGTACCCACAGCGCTCAGGGACAAGCATCTGATTGATCAAGATAGTTGTGGCTATGCGCAATGACAGCATCATTCTTTGGAAGCTTGCGCAAGGCCAATGCCCCCTGAACTGAAACCAATCCCAACACGTCCGGGTGCATTGCTAAACAGACCTGGCGTTGGATTTGGCCCGGTCTAGGTCCTTCTATGATCGAGATCGCAATGCCATCGGAGTCAACTGACCTTTTTAGACGGAAATGTCGCCCGTGTGCAGCCGACGATCGAGATAGCTTGACTCGGATTTGCAAACAGGGAATTCTCGAGGGGAAGCCTGCGCCGATAACAGATGGAATGCAATCGAAGATACCTAATCACGAATTTGTGCACGTGAGAGAGCTCGGAAATGTCACGGAATCAGGGTCCATCCACGCCGTAAGGGTATCAACACCACCTTCTCATCCGGGGCGCCTAGGCTTTGGAGCAAGGGTTCACCTGGCACACACGGGGACCCTGTCACTCCTGTCAACTGCGCACTTGAGCTGCTGTGCATTCAACGACATGTGTCACGTCAAGATTGGTGTTCAAAGCAAGAGAAGTTTACATGCATATGCAACTTCACCGACTTGCCTGGATAAAGCAAGTGATCAATGATTGGGTCTGTTGCGAAGTATGTCTTGGCCAATTCTGAAGCATGTTGCTTGTGCTATGCCAGTCAGTCTGGTCACAGAGGCCACGATATGTATTTGTCAGAGCTACCTGGAAATCATAAATATGGTGACTCAACAAAACATTCTCTGCTCTGAAATGTAATATCATGTAGCCTATGTTTATCATTCCTCAATTTGTGGTACAAGAAGCATATAGGTGTAGGGTTAATGCATGTTGGAGTCGTTGAAAGCCAGCCTGCATCTCGTTCCGAGCAAAGGTTACAAGTCCTACATAAAGAGCGGAGAGCAACAAATTTGACCATTAGTAAACAAAAAAACACCACAAATACAATTCAAAGGCAAGAGCACGTCGTGTCATTAAAAACAAGAATACACATCATGGACATGGGAATGTGATCATCATGACTGGACATTTGTACGTCGTTGATCAGCTCTAGGTTAGGTAGATAGCCATCATGACATTCCCATGAGGCGTCACGTGAGTACACTGGCCCGTGCTCAACCGCTATTGGACCCCGCCATGATACGGTCAGGAGGCGTGGGCGGGCAAGGTCAAGGGAGCTTCAAGACAACCAAAGAGATATCGAGTAAAGTCACCTCCAACGGAGTAAACGACTGTCCAAAGACTGGGACTGAAGTCATAAACTATAGATTTGTGTATCGACTTGGTCTGATACACCTTAGATCGCCGCTATGGATCTGGCCTACGATCACATCACAGAGAAAGGCTACGCTAAGGAGACGGGAGAGCCAAAGAATGAACAACCCCAGTCAACGCTGAATGAGGACCTCCAAGACGCCTACAAGGCTTTCTCCAACAGTCCGTGGGGATCAAAGATTGGCGGCTTCTTTGGCACCGTTGTTAAGCAGGTATGAGATGTCAGCTCATAAACCTAGCCTCTCTAACACGCCTAGGGCGAATCCGTATACACACAAGCCTCAAAGGAGTTGGCCGAAGTGGGCGAAGATGCACAAAAAGGACTTACAGGTCTTCGATCAACCATCTTGAACCACACAAGGAACCTCTCACTCAACACCATCACTGCCGGCGAGAGCTCCAAGTCTGGAGAAAACGATCAGGCTACACCTAGGGCTTCTCAAGATGGCTCTTCAGATGCGAAGCCATCCGAGAATACGCTGGCTCGTCTGAGAGCAGAAGCTGCAAAGAGATTAAAAGACCTGCAGAGAGCTGAAGATGCCGCCGACGATGCTCTTATCAAGTTTGGTGGCAACGTCCGAAACTTCCTCCGTGATGCCATCAGCATTGCACCCCCACAGGAGTCCGATCAAAGCGGCGCTGTTCTCTTTGAGAGCAAAGATGCCCAAGGAAAACGCGTGATTCATACTTCAAGATTCGACGCTCAACTACATGTTATCCACACCTCGACTGAGAGCTTCACAAAGGACCCTAACAGTGCCGACTATGCGACTTGGTCAAATGACTTTGATGCTGATAGGAAGACTCCTGAAATCAAAGATGATCTGCAAAAGTTCCCCGATTTACGAGCTACCATGGAGAAGTTGGTACCCGACCAGGTTACTTACGTTGACTTCTGGAAGCGCTACTATTTCCTTCGTCACGGTATTGAGACAGCAGAGGCCAGGCGAAGAGATCTTCTCAAGGGTAAGTCAATTGTGGGATTTTACAGTAACTTGCTAACAAGTTGACAGCTGCCTCTGCCGAGGATGATGTAGCCTGGAGTGATGATGATTCTGACGATGACGACTCTGACGACTCTGACGATACTAGCAAACCCGCGGCTAAAGAGAAGACCGTACCCAAGATTGAACCTCAAGCCGAGTCCAAAGCCGAACCCAAGGTCGAACCCAAGACTGAGCCCAAGACCGAGTCCAACGTGGCCGCAGCTGCCGCCCCCTCCGCCACTGCTCAACCTACTGCAAAGAGCCTCCTGAAGCCAGCTGAACCCCGCAAGTCCAACGACGAAAAGTCGCAGGCCGACAGCGAAGCCAGCTACGACGTTGTTGGAGCGACATCCGGCAAGACAACTCAGACCCCCAACAGTCCGAAGGAATCTAAGGATCCCAAGGCCCCTAGTGGCCCCAAGGATACAAAGGACGTCAAGAGCCCTAAGAAGGAAGAGAGCAGCGAGGAGGAGGACAGCGACGACGACGATTCAGATAGCGATGAGGATTGGGAATAGAACCTGAAATTGGTCTAGTGTATGTTTGGGTTGATCGGATTGTCGCTTGTGCAGCTTGGCGTTCGGTATTGTGAAACAATGTGGCATGTTCAAAGTACCAGAGCTTGTAACTTGATATTGGGTATTAACACCAAGAACTTGTGTCTGATGTCCACCGCAACCTCCAACCAACGCCATTTTTGTTGTTTTAGCCGTCGCAGCACTTATTTCTTCTTGGTGACCATAGTAAAGCCATCCTCGTCGACCTGAGGCTGGGGCTTTTCCTTTGGTGCCGCAACCAGAGGGGGAGCTTCGTCCATCTCAACATCGGCACCGCCCTCGCCATCATCATCCGAATCCTCGCTCTCCCAATCCGTCTCTTGGTCGGCGTCATCGGCCTTCTTGAAGATCTTATCAACCTTTGTTCCCTTGAGATTCGTCCAGCGGGTGCGCAGAGCCTTGACCTCGTCAAAGGTACCGAGAGTGCAGCTTGCGCGAGCACGGAGAATGTTGTTGGCCACCTCGGTGCCTGAATCATCGTCGACGTTGACCTCGAACTCGTCAATCATGACCTGCAGCAGAACGGTCTCCACCTCCTCCAGATCAGGGTCCTCAGGGACCTTTCCATTCTTGGGGGGCGTATCGGTGTATTCGGGGAAAAGGTCGACAACGGCACCGGCAAACCAGTCACGCTTGTCAGCAGAGTCGGGACCGCCCCAGCCTTCCTGGACCGAGAGTCTCAGGGCAGGCCAAAGGTGAAGAGCGTATGCGACAGCCTGTTCAAATTCGGATTGGCGCTCGGCTATGGGTGTTGTGGTTAGTCGATATTAAGACTATGAGTAGGCAGTTTGAACTTACCCGCCGGAGGCAGCTGCGCAGGTTCTGTGGAAGCCATGATTGTGATGATAGATAGTTTGGCGGGGTTGGAGGGGCAATTCGGAGGATGGTTCTGCATAAAAATTTTGGTGTTTTTCTCCATTCTCTTTAGGCCCACATAATTTCATCCCCCTGCTCTTTCAGCTCCTTGATGCTACGTATGTATGTCTCTGTTTGTTCAAATTGTACATGAAATTTATCCAACATAAACAGACTATTCAGAAATATATCCTGCAAAAACACCTGATATACCTCTAGCTTCACCGTTATTCGGCCATATCCAGGTTTCAACACTATATCGTACTACATATAGCCTCTCCAACTTATTGCCTTGGTTTCCTCACTGAAGATCTCCCCACAAACAGAAAGCACAGGCCATGTTTTAATGAAAGCACAGTTTCTCGGCGATTCACTCGCTGCACTCGGGCTCGATTTCCCGTCTCCCGTCCGTCGAGTCAGGGGTAAGAATTGGGCGCATCTCATTAAGATGACATCATGAGACCCCTACTAGCATTGGGTTCTTAGGTTCAGCTGAGCCTGAGATGAACCCTTTTCATGCCTCTACAAGCTCCCTCCCGTGGTTTGGCGCGTCTTTAATAGCCCCCCCAAGCCACTGACTGTCGTGTATCTCAGTAATTAGACAGAGTGCGGCAGCCATGAACACGCTCAACACCACGTCCGTCGGCTTCGCTGTAACGCCAACAGTCGTTTCAACTTTGTTCTCTCATGTACGTACTTCACTTTGTGTAATGGATGTACTCGATCGGCATTTCAATTGCGGGGATGGTGCATTGGCATTTGGCTCGAGAAACGGGTTGCTTTTTCTTCCAATAACTAACAGCGACGCGCTCTAGTACTTCAATAGAAAACCCCTAAGACAACGTCCGACCGCGCATCTCTCATACGATGAAGGTCTCCATCTGATCCGGTCATTCCTCGAGTATGCATCTCATCACACTGTCGAAGAACTTCAGGCATTTACCGCGCAATGGGTGCCGCATCCTCAATGGGTCAAAGTCGAGGATGTCATCATCACCGAGGCTCAATTAACACGCGCCGCTGAATTGCTTCACAAGCAACTGGGCCCCGACGGCCTCAAGCAGGTGGGCGGCGAGAAGTGGTGGCAATGGCGGAAGCCTGAGAGCAATCTCAGCGCCGAATGGATTGAGATGCGCTCGGATGCGCATGAGCGAAAGCAGACTGGAGGCAAGTCGCAGCGTGTCATGATGTATATCCACGGAGGCGCATACTACTTTGGCAGTGTGGATGAGCACCGCTATCAAATGCAACGACACGCTCGCAAGCTCAAAGCACGCGTCTTTGCGCCCAAGTACCGCCTCTCTCCACAGTTTCCCTTTCCTTGTGGCCTTCATGATTGTCTCGCCGCCTATATCTATCTGCTCACCGTACAAGATCCAACCACTATTGTCCTGGCGGGAGATTCTGCAGGCGGTGGCATGGTCATGTCTCTTTTGTGTATTCTGCGAGACCAAGGGCTCCCGCTACCTGCTGGTGCTATCCTCATTAGTCCGTGGGTTGACCTGACACACTCTTTTCCGAGTGTTGCTGGAGAGGCACCCCTGGATTATATCCCACAGGCCGGATTTCACCACAAACCCTCCAAAGCGTGGCCGCCACCAAATGAAGACGACGTTGCAATGCTGAGAGAGGAAGCATTGAAAAAGAAGAAGAGCGGCACAAAAAAGTCCCCTAGCAAGAACGAGCTTAAGGAGAAACAACAAGCACCGGTCGCAAAGAAGGATGCGTCGGATGCTTCGTCAAGATCGGAATGGATTAACGGTGGAGTTCCCATCAACCCTGAGAAGCTACTCTCAGTCAGCATTGACGGTCAGCTTGTCAAGCTCAAAGATCAGATCCAGGTAGGTTTCGTAGACGACGTGCTTGTATCAAAACTAACTCTCGTAGATGTATACCACCAATGAGCTCCTTGCCCATCCCCTGGTTAGTCCAGTCATGCAACCAACACTGGGCGGTCTACCTCCTCTCCTGATCATGGTAGGAGGAGGCGAGATCCTACGAGACGAGCAGATATACATGGCACACAAATGCGCAAACCCAGCAAAATACGCACCGCCAGAGGAGACTATGACACCAGAAGGAAAAGCTTTGTTGGAACGATACAAGCCCACTGATGTTCAACTGCAAGTATGGGATGACCTGTGTCATGTGGCACCAACCTTGAGTTTCACTCGTCCTGCCAAGTACATGTACAGATCCGTTGCCCAATTCGGTGCATGGGCACTTGCGAGGGCCCAGAAGCGCGGCATTGAGATTCTCGACGACGACGATATTTCGGTCATCTCTGAGTCTGGATCTGATAGCGATTCCAAAGAGAGACCATCCAAAACCCCTGAAATAGAAAGGTCTGATATCGTCTCAGAGCCTGGGTATGTCGGAAAGGCTGGTGATCCCCTCCCACCGTTCAAGAACCACATGATTCGACAGAGGGTCACCCGTCATGGTGCCACTATGCCATTAGACCCGGAGACCGAGTTAGTAGCGTGCTGTGTTGAAGCTGCCCAGATTGGCGTCGTCAAGGAGGGTACCGTCAAGAAATGGCTGGCCATGAAGGACCAGTGGGATCAGCGATATTCGTCAGCCAAGGCAAAGGTCCACAAGAAGATGATCAGCGATATGGCCGTTGGCTATCACAGTTATGGACCTGGCGAATATCCTCCGCCTACTGCATTGGCTGGCCGACGACGAGTCGATTCCAAGCTCGTGGAGGGAAGTAAGAAACAGCAGAAGAGCTGGGGTCTAGCAATGTGGTCTCTATGGGGTTCCAAGCACGATGAAATGACAGTTGAGCGAGAGAAGAAAGCAGCCGCACAACCCGAAACTTCGGTCGCCACGAATGCTGATGGTGAAGGGGCACGCTCCTTTGCTGATATTGCAAAGCAAGACAGGCCACCCTTGACATCGGGTCATTCACGAAGCCGATCACATACGAGAATGGTCACTGACGAGAACCAGACGGGTAGCCAGCCCATCACTGAGGATATGCCAGTTGCTCATCTCATAGAGCAACGAAAGGAACAAGAAGCATCCAAGCCCGGTCTACTCAGTCCGAACTTCGCCCCTGAGACTGGCGTAGCTGGTAAACGGCCATTCCTAGATGGTATTGCATTGCCGTTTAGTCTCAATAAGGATCCCGAGACGGCGAGTATGATAACGCTGCAGTCCAATGCCACGCCCTTCCCAGGATCTCGACCGATGAGCCCAAGCTTCCAGGACGATGACTCCATCCACCCTACGCAGTCGACGCAGCTCACCTCTCAAGATACTCCGACCATTGAAATTGCAGGAAAGCGACCGTTCCTTGACGGTACTGCGGTTCCATTCAGCCTGAAGAAGGAAGCGGATACAGCTAGTATGAGGACTCTATTATCGAGCGTCACCGCCATGCCTGGATCGCGACCCATGAGCCCAAGCGCACAGCAATCTGACCCGATTGATAACCTCCAAGAGAACGGAGTGTCAAAGAGGAACAACGAAACGGATGATGGAGCATCGGGGCTCATCGTCACACCTCTAGAACGCCCTGGTCTAGACACTTTTGTCACGGCCCAAGAGGAGCTTCCTCGGGTCAAGTAAGAGAAGGAAGCATGGAAAGGAGTTCAGTTTGGCGCAAGGTGGGATGCAGTCAATTATACTGTTTTGTACAACAGGGTATCCCGTGCCAAAGCACAATCGTTATCATTATTCTCTTGCGTCTGTAATCAATATCCATAGCCAATAATCCATTTGAAACAGGAATATTCAACTATTATCCCTCTTGATAGGTTGAGTACATAATCGTACATGGTGATACAGTGTATGGGGGTATATACAGCCTCGCAGAGATTCCCAAGCCTCTGACTGGCAGACCATGCCTTCATCTAAAATGCGCCTTGTGTCTAGAGATCCTCTACCATTTGACAGTTGCCGTCGGATTTTGTCCACTTAATCCACTCCGTTGTATCGCTTCCACTGCTCGACGTAAAAGTAAGGATCCTGAGGACCCTTATCAAGACCCTTGTAGTCACCTGGTTGCGACTTGATCTCTCGGCTCACAAATGGTGAAAGCTATATCACCATTAGCTTTCAATTGCGAGTTGCAGGCAATACTCCGTCCTTACCTTGAAGTCCTTCAGAGGTGGCACAGCGTATGTTCGGACCTTGTTCCACTCGATAACGTAGCCTCCGTACTTTGTGTGTCGACCCATTGAACCAGTGCGGTTACCCTTGTAGAAGCCCTTATTAACATCCTTGGTTGTGAGTCTGAGATGGCGGTAACGGCCGACGGAGAGCGCTTGTGTAGGTCTCATTGTGGGCGAAGTATTCGAGACGTTTGGAATCGATATGAGAGAGTTCGTGGGTCGAGGGCGGAGCGGATTGGGGGATATCCGTGATCGATTGCTGCCGACGTCGTTATCCAAAGGTTGAATATTGAAGTTTTGGAGAATCGGCGGTTGGAGTTGTTCCGGCTCCGGATTGGGTGTTGATGGATTGCAGGGTGCCGTTCACGGCCAAGCGTTCAAGAGATCGCTGCTAAGGGCATTCTTTCAATAAATAGTGATGTCGCTGCTTATTTCGTGACAATAATAGTAACCTGGAACTGTAGCAATTAACATTTCTCTCGAGAAACCCGCAGTATTGGGTAACATCTTACTCCCTTTGGAGCTCTGTAAGTGGGCTACTGCGCTAACGAGGGGCACTCGCGATGGACATGGATCGCTAACGTCGCCTATCTACAGCCGCTCCGAGCTCAGCCAACATTTATTGTCGCGAATCCATGCCTTGGTCATATAAAACTATCCACCATGGATGGGTATCCGACGGGAAGTTTGGACCATAATGTCCCCCTTCTAGTGGCCGCCGGCCTCGACACCAAAATAAACGAGCTTCCACTGAGCGCAGAGCTTAGGGATCAGAGCATCCTCCTCAAATCCGAGATACCACCCATCGAGGGCAGAGAGGCGGAGATCCTGACGCAGTACTTTCAGGATATTGATGCTAGCGCAAGGTCTTGGAGTGCGTTTGAGAAAAGCGAATCTTACAGATTCCAGGTCAAGACCACAGGACGGGTAGGTCAGGCGGGGCTGTTATTTGTCGAGCAGCCGTTCTAATATGCGACAGTCGTTTCTATTACCGCCGCGTCGAGCTCGTCTTCCCGAAGGCATCGAGCCGCTAAGCGAACACCCGACACTACATTCGCCCTTCTCTCCGCTAAGCCCCGTATCCTCGCTCTATCCCGATGGCCTTATTGATGCGCAATGGGTTAAGAAGCACCAGGACCTTGTCCCCAGCGTATACTTGTGCTTCTACCCCCTGACAAGTGACTCGACGTCCATGACACTGCAAGACAACCACATAAAATCCGACATCAACAATCTGAAGAGCGCCTTATTGCGCTCAGGATACAAGACCCGACTCGCGATTGTCCTACTTGCGGATGGTGAAAGCGCACCCCTCTCGCTGGCTGAAGGTATTCAAGAGAGACTGGAAAATATACGAAGAGGGACAGCCTTGGACCCCAAGTCGATCTTCTACATCCCATCGCAGGATTCTCAGGACGATCTGAAGCAGGTGGTGGATAACATTCTGAGTGTGCTATACACTTCGGCTGTAGAATACTATCGAGATCTAGGACGACATGCTAGAAAAAAGCGATCTCGTGGAGTAGCTCCTCAACCGACTGTGCCACCTACCACTGGGACATCACAGACCCTCTCACTATCGGATTGGAATTTCAGATACGACTTCAAGTCGGCCATTTTCGCAGAATTTCGCCAAGAGACGGATGCGGCACTGCGATTCTTTGAACAAGCATACGAGGTGCTCTTAGGTCAGGATGTGCTGGACATCATCCCCAGTTGGAGCCCCCGCTGGAATGAGGCACGACTCTTGGCGGATGTCATAGCAATACGATGTTTAAGATGCCACTTGTGGATGGGAAATACGACGCAGGCAGTTCGGAAATGGCATTCTCACCGAGAAAGAATCGCAGACTTTGTCGACCGGCGTGGACGTGGAACCAACAACTATGGCTGGCAAGCCTGGGAAGCTCGATGGGCTACAGTCATGGCAAATTTGATCGAAAGGGTAGGACTGCCAGCTTTGGCGCCTGCAGCGGGAGCTCTCTTCGTCCCGCCTGACAAGTCCGCTGCTGCCGAACGAGTATCACCCTGGGAGTTGCTACACCACACAGGCTACTGGTATCGCATTGCAGCGCGCCATCTTGTAGCCCGTCGGAAATTAGCTTATCAGATACCAGAGGAGGACAGGAACTCACCAGATACAACTCCTGCGTCAGCGGTAGCCAGTAAGGCTTTTGCATACGACACTTACATGTGCCCAGAGCCATACCAAGAATACCCCATATCAGGCAAAGGAGTGAATCACTCGCAATTGATTGTCGACTGTTTGAAGGCGGCCATCTCACAGTTTCAAGCTCGCAAGCAGGAACGATTAATTACTGAGATATCATTAGAGTGTGCGAGAGAATTCGCCAACATGAAACAATGGGATGATGCTGTCGAAGTGTTGCTGCCATTCTGGGAGGATGTCGGATTCCGATCACAGGGCTGGGAAACCATTTCTGAGGACCTGTGTTTGACTATGCGGAGGATTGCCGTGGGAGCCCACCGCGCAGACTTGGTTGTCGCTGCAGACTGGGAATTGATGAGCAACAGTGAGTAGCTGCAGCTGTCTAATTGACACACGTTACTGACCATAGAACAGAGTTCCTACGACAGCCGCAGTGGCATTACGATCTTACTAGGTCTCTTCAAGGCCTCTCGATGAAGGAAAAGCCCTCAATCAATCTCAGTGACGAGAAGATAGGCTCATTCGTTTCAGCATCCTTTGTGTTCCGACATAAGGAAGGAAAAGCTGGCGAGACCTGCATTGCACAGCTTGCACTCACTTCACATACGTTTGTCGATGCTGCTCCTATCACATTGGACTCTGTTAGAGTTGAGTTCAGCGGGAGCTTGAGACCTATAGTACTAGAGCATGACGCCGCAGAAGAGGATTCAACCTCAACTTCAGAAGCTCCGATTTTATCACTTGCTTTGAAGGAAGATTATGCTGGTGGGCCGGAGGATGAGCTACCGACATTGTTGAAGGGGCACTCCAATTTGACGCTCCGACCTGGTCAGACTAGAGTATTCGAGATGAAGATACCCCTGAGGGAACCTGGCACTGCAACCGCATCATCAGTCACTCTATCACACAGCAATGAAAGCTTCGATCTCGACTTCAGACTAAGAATCCGCGACACAGACCCTGTTGTGGGTTGGTACGTCCACGGCTCGTCAAAACCAAGGAGCAGTCGACCAGAAGCAGGTACCATACAGATCCAACCTCGACCGCCAAAGATGGAAATCAAGCTTCTGGAGCCACTGGCTCAATACTATGCAAACGAAGCAATTGATTTGCAAGTTGAGCTCATCAATGCCGAGGACGAATCTGCCACTGCCAAGCTGGACATCCATCTTTTTGGAAAGGAAGTGCCTGGGATGCGGGTTGATGTTGATGGACATGAGGGCAGTGCCGAAGCATCAGAAGAAGAGTCCAAGATTTCAGGGCTTGCTCTGGGCGCTATCCAGAGCACATCATCGGTCAAGCTGGTGCTACATATAGACCCCGCGTCGGCTCCCACGACATATGATTTGCACCTGCGGACGTCATACCATCTCGACTCGGATGTTGCAACTCCGATCATGCAGATGTTGACAGTCCAACTGAATGTCGTGAACGCATTTGAAGCAAACTATGATCTAGTTCCACGGCTCCATCCAGGACCTTGGCCAAGTCTTTTTGACTCCGAGGGGCTCGGCGACACGGAGGAGGTCGTCGCTCGAGGCTTTGCGCAGAAGTGGTGTCTGCTCTGTCACTATGCATCATTCGCCCAAGAAGACTTGAGGGTTCTTGGGATGGATCTCAACGTGGTGTCTTGCGTTGGTGGTGGACGTTGCAACGTGACTCAGGGGACGATGGTATCGCATGAAGGGCAAGTTATCGCGCCCAAGACGATGCACGATGCACAGTTCGATCTGATGGCGCAGAAGCTTACCTTGGAAGATCGACACCCTGTAACACTGGAATTGGCGTTTGCCATCCGATGGCAGCGCCAGAGCCGCAGCGATGGGGCAATCAACACAACGATTATGCCAGTTGGTAAATACCTTGTGTTGGGTACAGAGCCACGAGTGCTGGCGTCTGTGTACCATGCTGCCAAACCTGAAGATGATATTCCAGGACTTTTGCAGATGGACATGACGGTCGAGAACCCATCGAATCATTTCCTCACGTTTGGTCTCAGCATGGAACCAAGCGAGGATTTTGCCTTTTCGGGTGCAAAACAAACGACGCTGAACTTGCTGCCACAGTCGAGACGGACGGTAACGTATCGGTTGTTCCCGCACGTTAGCGGGGTCTACATACGCCCGAAATTGACAGTGCGAGACAAGTATTTCCAAAAGGTTTTACGTATAATACCGACAGAGGGGATGAAGATTGATGAGGAGGGGTTATTGGTATGGGTGCCAGGAGAAAAGAGTGAAAAGGAAGAAGAGAAACCCGAGGCGTAATGTTTTTTTTTATAGCATAGCGGTATAGAGAGTCACGTCTTGTGGACCATCAATGTTGACGCTCGTGGGATTGTATATATACATTATATTGATAGATGGTCTGGGGGTATGAATGAAGCTATCACGAGTAAATGTTGGTACTAGCATAACCCCTGAATTTTACATGACAACAACAGGCGAGGATGGTGTGTGACGAGACGCTGTGTCTGGGTGCTGAGAAACATGACAGGGTATTACGGCATAGACTGCAATGTGAGAGCGTTACCAGTGTGACTGTGTAACGTGGAAACCAGACTAGGCGTGAGTGCAATTAGCTGCTGTTTCAATATAAAGTGTCAAATGTTGGCGTGATTCGTCTGTTCGGGCATCGGTGTTCAAGGAAGAGCGTGCTTATTAACTCTGACCCGCTAATAGACGGAGTTAAATACGGGATACAAAGGCTGTATCCGAAAATGCTCGTGGCCGACGGAGTAAAGTGGATATAATCGGTAGTAGCCTGAAAGCTAAACTTGCTATTTCATTTAAGCTATTCGTAAACGGACGAAAAGCGGTCGAGACCACGCTTTGAACTTTTGAAGGGATGCGGGCCTGTTCTTGGCACGGGGATCCAGGCCGTTGGGTAGGGGAGTGGAAGATCGGTAGTTGTGGGGACATTTATTATTATTCTTTTCTTTTATTTTTATCTTTTTTTTATATGGATTTTATTTCTACAGATGATATTATTGTGGATAAGTTGATATGCATTTGTGTTAAACGTGTATAGGAGAGCTTTAGATAATTCAAATAAATTATGAATAATAGTAAACAATAAACAGAAATCATTTCTTTTGACTCAAGTCTCAATACAAGCCACTCATATCTAGTCTATGACCCTTCCACACTTCACACCCTCGGACATCGGGTTTGGTGCAATGTCCGACCCCAATGACTTCCTTCAGCTCGTCTAGTCTAGGTAGTCTATTGTGTCAGAATCAGCCCGATTTTAATGGGGACTCTTATGCCGGTAGACGGACGAATTGTTTGTCTCGGCCTTTTGACACTTTTCCACAAGGGATACCTTGACTGAGCTAGTGCAGTGCAGTTCAGTTCAGTTGTCAGTAGGTAATAGAGTAAGACGGCGTGAAGCAGTGACTGACACTGACGTATTTATTTTAACATTAATATTAATATTGATACATCTTGAGCCCTCATCTCCAATAATTCAATCCAATTCTATCCCTCCTCCCTCATCAACTTCCCGTCCTCTTTTACTCTCTCGACGGAAAAGCAAACATTGGGAACCTGCATTGGTCTCCCTTTCCCGTCCGAGACAAAGCCTGTTTGCGCTCTCTCCCTCCAGGGACAACGCTACTGATTCTACATAGACAAAACAACCTCCAAGCTCTTTTCTCTTTCCACTTTCCACTTCCTCTCCATCATCTTAAAAAGCAGCAGTCAATTGCCATGGCCTCAACTACAGCCGCTACGGCGCCGACCAACGCCATGCTTGACGAGCGTCGTCTCTCGTCTGATGAAAAGACCGAAGTCGGCTCTAACAACATCCTCGATACTTCTGCCGACAACAAGGAGCAACAGGCGGCTTCCACCAACGCCAGCAATACTGCCCAAGAGCCTCAGTATCCTGGCGCTGCAAAGCTCGCCCTCATCATCTCGTCTCTCTGCCTTGCCATTTTCCTCGTTGCTCTCGACCAGACCATCATTGCTCCCGCGCTGGGTGCCATTACCGCCAAGTTCCAGAGCGTAAAGGATATTGGGTGGTATGGCTCTTCCTACCTCCTCACCACCACAGCTCTGCAGCCCATGTATGGTACTATCTACAAGTACTTCAACGTCAAGATTGCGTACCTTACTGCCGTCTTTATCTTTGAGATTGGTAGCTTGATCTCGGCCGTTGCCCCCTCCTCTGTCGCCTTTATCGTTGGACGTGCCATCGCCGGAGTGAGTCGACTGTCAGAATTCACAATCCTTGGTACCCTTACTGACTGTCTTTTCAGATTGGAACGGCTGGTCTCTTCTCTGGTTCTATCGTTATTCTGTCTCTCATCAGTACGTTTACCCCCATAACCACCATTATTAACCCAACTAACACCCCCTCAGTGCCTCTCGAAAAGCGACCTCTTGCTTTTGGTCTCATCGGTGGTATGTGGGGTATTGCTTCTGTTGCTGGCCCTCTTCTTGGAGGCGCTTTCACCGAACATGCTACTTGGCGTTGGTGTTTCTACATCAACCTGCCTATCGGTGGACTCGCCATGATCATCGTCTTCTTCTTCGTCCACGTCAAGCACAACTCAACCGACGACGACAACTTGTCCTTGATGGCCCGCATCCGCAAGCTCGATCTTGCTGGTGCCGCAGTCTTCATCCCTGCCATCATCTGCCTCCTCCTCGCCCTGCAGTGGGGTGGTGCCGACTACCCTTGGAACAACTCACGCATCATCGGACTCTTCTGCGGCTTCGGTGCCATGATCGCCATCTTCATCTTTATCCAGTTCCGCAAGGGAGATCGGGGAACTCTACCCCCTCGTCTGTTCAAGAACCGCGATACCCTGGCTGCTATGATGTTTTCCATGTTCTTTGGCGCCGGTTTCTTCCCTCTCATCTACTACCTCTGTAAGTACCCCCTGCATTTAGCTACCATTTCGCTCGGCTGACACTTTCCAAGCTCTCTACTTCCAGGCCATCCAGGGTGTTAGTGCCGTCCAAGCTGGAATCAAGATTCTCCCTCTGCTCCTCTCCACTGTTCTTTGCTCCGTCGTTGCGGGAGGTCTCATTACCACCATTGGTTACTACAACTATATCGTTATCCCCTGCATGGTTCTCTATACCGTCGGCTGCGGCATGCTCACCACTCTCGATGTCAACTCTCCCCTCAGAGAGTGGTTCGGTTACCAGGTCATTGCTGGTCTGGGTATTGGTGCAGGCTTCCAGATCGGTGTTCTCGTCATTCAGACTGTTCTGCCCCAGGAATGGGTTCCCGTCGGTACAGCTTGTGTCCAATTCTTCCAGGCTTTCGGTGGAGCTCTGTTCATTGCTGTTTCTCAGACTGTCTTCCAGAACGGCCTCATCGACACAATCAAGGCCGACAACATTGGCATTGACCCTACCCTCTTCATCAACATTGGAGCCTCAGAAATCGAGAGTACCTTGAAGAAGATGGGTCGTCTGGATATCCTTGACACTGTTCTGGAGGCGTACATGAAGGGTCTCCGAGACACCTTTTACATTTCGCTTGCTTGTGCTGCTTGTGCCTTTATCACTTGTCTCTGCTTGCGATGGAAGTCTGTCAAGAAGGGCCCTGACGGTCAGGACAGGAAGGCCGAGCCTACTGTGCATGTCTAAACGAATTGTGAAAGCGATTTTTGTTGAACAATTGGCGTTTGGCTTAGATACCCACAGACATCTCTCTTCTCTCTGTTGCATCTGGCGCAGGAACTAATAACTGTCTAATACCATAGAATGGCTAACTAAATAAAAGTCTTGGAGGATTTGAAAAGCTTCGCTCATTGTGTATCATCTGGTGGTCTGTCCCACGAAACTCGCGCCTTTCTTGACCTTGTCTTTACTCCAACGTCAGCTCCCACGAATTTGAGAACCCAATCTTTCACTAGCTTCGCCTTTTGTAACTGTGGATGCATCTGCCCACGCTTAGAGAGTTCCCTTGTCGAGTAAAGTCCGGACCCATCTCTCCTCCATAATAAGCTCACCTTGGTCATGTTCCTGCGGAGACTCTGACCATATACTTTGTCCTTGAACACATGAAGAGCGACATTCTGCATAAGGACTATATCTTGCCGCCGGAGGGCACTGATCTCGGCGGCCGCGGCATGCTCTTGGTCAAGCCAAAACGTAACAGCGAATCCTGCCTTTGTATCGTCACCAACTAGGATCTCAACCAGCGATAACGTACGGCCCCAGCGCGTGGTCACAGTCCGGGGCTGGGCGATAGATATTATACCGGCGATGATATTGAGCGTAACAGTCTGGGGATTAAGTGCCAGGATCTTCGGCGCAGACGGTATGGCGTTCAGGTCAGATAGATGAGAAGGCATAGACTCTGTCACTTCAATCCTTCCCGTAGAAGAAATCGACATGAACGATGTCTCTTCCAACGTCGTCTCCTCAAAGCTATCCAGCTGCGACGACGGAATCGAATTATGCACAGCCAAAGAGTGGTCGTAGAATTGAGACAACACAGTCTCCGGATCAGCGCCCTCAAAGGACTGCGACTGATCCCTGAACGAGACCTCAGCCGTGGTGAAGAATTCGGACTGGTTGGCTAGGTTGATGCTGACATCATGCCTCTGGCTAAACCCCGTGTGCAGAGCTTTTCTGTTCAGTGGAAGTGAGCGCCATGGTGCAAGACTTGAAGGTATCGCAGGTGTTGATCCGTCAGGGACCAGCCCTAAAAGATCAGCGAAGGAGTCGTCGATTTGTGTTATTGTGCACGACTGGGCGGTCAGCGATGAAGCAGGCGGAGCTCCGGCAAAGAGGAGCAGTCGAGGAGCCATTTAGATGGCATGTGGAGGGTCACGCCTCAGTGTGGAGGAAAAAAAAAAACACTTTATTTGAAGCATCTCATAATATCGCCAAGACGTTGGTCGTGCTGCCTGAAGCATCAGCTGAGATGAGGCTTTGTCAAGCTGAGGCTAAAGTAGGTAGGTAGGTAAAGTGATCGGCAGCCACTTCCCGGGCGCAGGTACCGAGGTATCAAGTATTCCCCCACCCCCACCCGCGACCGGGCGCTCCACAAACGTTGCCGAGGCCGTGTCTCTAATCAACCTCGTTTCGTACAACTCCATATCTCAACGGTTATACTTTATAACGTCCAGGTGCTCATATATCAATCGATACGGTAACATAACATAGTATTTGCCATCTAAAGTGCTGCTACATCTTCACCATGGCCTCTTTCCCCTTCACCATCACAGAGCATACAATTGAAGCTTCACATATACGCGAATACGCTCGTGCAACATCTCGTTCACAAGATGAGAAGCTCTATCTACATATCAAGCAGTACACCCCCAAGGATAACCCCAGTCCTCAAAAAGGCGACCTGACCATTATTGGTGGCCACGCCAATGGTTTCCCCAAGGTAGATCAAGACCTATATCACAGCGACCCATACTGATCATTTCGAAGGAACTATACGAACCGCTCTGGGAAGAGTTCTACCATGAGGCCAAACGCCGCGACATCCGTATCAGAAGCATCTGGATAGCTGATACAGCATGGCAAGGCCAGAGCGGTATCATCAACGAAGCTGCCCTTGGCAACGACCGTAAGACTCACCATCATCTCATCCATGCTTCTGGTTATTGATGTCCTCTTAGCAAGCTGGCTCGACTATGCCCGTGACATCCTCCACATGATCAACACATTCCGTCCTCCTCCGCCAATAATGGCAATGGGTCATTCTTTCGGTGCAAACGCTCTCACAAATGTCGCCCTGCTGCACCCCCGCATCTTCACATCCCTTGTTCTTCTGGACCCTGTCATCTCTCACTTCGCCTCCACGCCTGGTGCTCGAAATGCTGGCCCTGCCGCAGCGAGCATGTATCGTCGCGAGATCTGGCCGTCACGCGCTGAAGCATCAGCATCCTTCAATCGCAGCCCCTTTTACAAATCCTGGGACCCTCGCGTATTGCAACGTTGGTTAGATTACGGTATCAAGGACGTACCAGGAGAGGAAAGTGTGACATTAACCACGACAAAACACCAGGAGATCTTTACTTTCCTACGTCCCAGCTGGCAGGCATACGACGCTCAGGGTAAGGACGTAGTTCATCCCGAGCACGCACCGGATCTCGACTCAAGCCTCAACCGACGCTGGTCAACATATCCCGTCTACCGTCCCGAGGGCCCCAACACCGTCGTTCGACTCCCCAATGTCCGACCCAGTGTCCTCTACGTCTTTGGTGGTAAGAGTGACGTCTCTCCGTCAGAACTTCAGGATGAGAAGATGGCTCTCACGGGAACAGGCTTAGGTGGCAGTGGTGGCCAGTCAAAGGGCCGTGTCAAGAAGGTTGTTGGCGAGAGCAACGGCCACTTGATCCCCATGGAGGACCCGCGACTCTGCGCAAGTGCTGCAGCTGATTGGATCAAAGCTGAGCTTGAACAGTGGTGGACTGATGAGCGCGAATACGTCGAGTGGACAAAAAAGACTCAACAAGAGAAGAGTACCGTATCGGACGAGTTTCAAAAGTATATCGGCAAGCCTGCACCTCGTCGAGCCAAAAACAGCGCAAAGGCAAAGATATAGACAACAGAACCATCTTCAGTCACAATTTCACTTGTCGATCAAATTGTATGAAAGGGATTACATTGCTGACTAAAACTAAATCAATCGCAACGCTGGTTTAAACACCAGACTTTAGACATGAACCCTAAGAAATGAACTACAAGATAACTCATCGCCTGGGTGTTCGCTGAGGCTTCGCCTCCATGATGTTTCAGAAAGAGAGTCTTTGGTTCCAAAATCATAATGCACCTTAAATGTAGTACATCGAGTCGGCCAGCGCGGGGTGGACTTGTTTGCTGCCACCAGTACTAGAGCCTGGTCCAGCAGTTACAACACTATCAGTGTCGCTGACATCGAAGAACTCGGGTCGGTGGAACCTGGCTCTGGTGCATACAATGTCTGCGTAGTAAGCCGGAGGGCAAATACTTACAGCCTTGGTAGCTCGTCCAAACAGATAGCAAAGTTCGTGAGTAAATTTTTCGAGTTGATTGGTGGCCTGGTCTCCAAACTTGGCACGGAAGATTTCGTCCAGAAGAACTGTGTAATGCGCGGGACGAGCTGTACCTTTTATGCTTGCGTGGGCAGTGAGGTAGAAGTCCCAAAACCTCGCCTGCGTGACTCCTCGATCCACGACGGTACCACCCTCTATGTTGTTGTTCTTCGGCAGGTTGTCTTCAGTAGTTGGGAAGAAGCGCGTTTGGTGTCGCTTGACGGAGACGATGATCGCAATCTTTGGAGCCTTGTTCTTTTGGTACGTAGCATTGCAAGCTATGCGGATGCGCGGCAATTCCTTCTCCAGGACCTGAGCAAATTGACCCTCCGATACACCATCGCGGAAGATGACAATGCTGTCGGGCAATTGTCCCTTGTTGTGCTTCTGCCATAGCGCAAGGCGAGATTTAAACGCTTCAGTCAAAGTCTCATCCAGCATCTCCTGCTTGGATGATTGCTCCCAAGAGTAAGCAGGCCATTGTCCCATATCTCTGTCAATTGTCGCCACCAGACCAACCAAGCTGGGGGCGGCGTTGCTCTTGTCTGAGGACATGTTGGTCGGGTGCGTGACATCGTAGCCAACCACCATCGTCTTGCCCTCCTTTATCAGACCAAACTCGTTGTGGAGTTTGTGATTCACGCCGCCTGCTTTCAAGTTCCATTTGAGGGCATCATTGGCAAAATATCCAGGTTGGCCCCTGGGACTGGCAAATTTCTCGGCCTGAACACAGCATGTGTGGATGCCATAGGTGCAGTCACCCAAAGTCTTGATCTTGCCATACACATCTGAATCCGATGTGCCAAGCATCACAAGCACAAACTCGAACTGGTTCTGCTTAGCCCATTGAAAAAACCTTTCAGCGCCACCCTCATAGAAATTCTCTTTGGTGATCACATCATGGAGAGGTTTCACGGGGGCGCCAATTTGGATGTCCATTCCTCTCATGAAGTTGGCGAAGTCGTTGACAACTTCAGGTGAGACAGGTCCAGACCTCGGCAGGACGTTGATATATGTCCAGCGTGTGATAGGCTTTCCGGGTTTATAGACCTTGAGTCTTGCCATGTTCCAGGATGCGTCACGCGGGATGATCGAGGTGAGCTTCCGCTTGAGATCGTGGTAAGCAACACTAGGCGCATAAAGAACCCGTCCCAGGACAGTAAGGGGTCGCTTATCGACTTGGATGCCAAATTGGTTCTGAGTATGTCAGCTTCTATAATTTGACATTGAATCAAAACAACACCTACCAGTGTCTCATCATCAAGTCCCAGGGTTTCGCGTGCATCCGTCGAGATGGATAAGAGGTTGGCATATGGCGATCGACAAGCAAAGTTGACCATCGCTGTCGATTCTTGGTTGTTCAACTTGGCCTTTATCGACTGTCCTGCCTGGATCTCGACAAACTCTGCCGGGAAAAACGAGGGCCTCATGGCAGTGCCGAGATTCAGAAGAGGGAAGTTCTCGAGATCAACGCCATACTCTAGGTAACATGTTAGAAACATCTTTGAAGAAGAGAAGATCGAACGTACTTTGTTTGTAATGGGCGTAAACAGTAACATATTGACCTTTCCCGTCCTCTTCCCGCCAAAATTCCGCGTCCCTCGGGCCAGGAAAGTCCGATGATAGCTTGGGTGGGTTCTTCGAGTCACGGCAGCCTCGTGTGATCTCGGGCCTGAAAGCTAGACCGTGGATGGCCTTGGGTTTGCGAACTTCCTTACCGTTCCCAAACTTCATCCTTACCCATACACGAGTCTTTGGAAGGAACTTGTTGACCAATTTCAAGTTCCTCATCGACTGAGGTGTTGCATATATATTCAGGTTCCGGAAGATCTCGTCACACTTGCCGTGGATTTTGAATACCCCATGGGTGACATTGGTGTTCAAAAGAAGTCGACCAGTTCCTAAACGTACTGATTGAAAATATCCACGCGCAGCAATCAGAGGTCTGCCCCTCATGCACATATTGGTCGTGATTCCTCCATTTCGGAACGAGAAGAAACGCGAGCTGCCCACGGCACTCATTTCGTCAACTTTGGACCTCGGACCGAAGCCGAAGATTATATTCAGAGCATCGATAACACCAGGAAACTTGGGAAAGGCCAGAACCTTGGCTGCATCTTCGCTGTCGTTGGAGGTACTGCTTGAGTCACGCGAAGCTCCGGTGTTGGAGTTGATGTACCGGAGCATGTCATCAATCCGGGCTTCGGCGGGACCATGGATGGCAACTTCAAAGACGTCGATCTTCTCGGGGTTTGCTGAAGACGCTATGCTCAGTCGGAGGGTGTTGTCCTTCTCCAAATCAAGTTTTCGTAACGAGATTAGCTGGGACTTGAACTCTGTTGCGAGAAGCAAGGTTTCGTCGTTCTTGGTAAGTTCTTTCAGAGTCTCCTGAATAACGAAGTAAAGCTTGCGTCCCTTGACTTCACGAGGACCGGATTTTTGAGACTTGGCAGACTTCCCCGGCTTGCCCTTCCCCTTAGGCTTGGCAGCACCCGCTTTGGCCTCACCCTCTGTGTCGGTCACGATCTCTTTGACCGATATGGTGTATTTATAGATGACAGGCATCTTAGCATGGATCTGGAAATAGTTTGCATACAGAACGACTGGGCGGCCTTCACTTCCGAAAGCAGGCCGTGGAGGGAATTTTCCTGCATTTTGCTTGTCCTCCATCCCCAACTTGCCCATCTGTGAAGTGAGCTGGCCAACGGAAGAGTTTTGATGTCTCACCACCTCATCTTCAAGCTTCGTGATGGTATTGTCAGGCTGGGGAACAGTGGTTCCGATACTATAAGAGTCAGTATGAGTAAGAAGTGATGAGTTCTGGTTACATAGAACGTACGAGAAGATGCGTGGTTCGTTAGATGGTGGTCCACCTCGACCGCCTCGAAATCCTCCTCGACCACGGTCGTAGCCTCCACGGCCACCTCCAGGGCCACTGTAGCCGCCGCGAAAGTCACCACGACCTCCATCGCCACGACCTCTGCCGCGAGAGTTGCCGTCTCCTCGTCCTCGTCCACCTCGGGAATCAGATGATCCTGGTGGGCCACCACGGCCACCACCTCGGCCATCTTGATAGCCGCTACCACGTCCGCCGCGGCCTCCTCTGTCTCCTCTGCCTCCTCTGCCTCCTCGATCGCCTCGATCAGCCATGATGTAAGCGAGTGATGATGTAGAGTGATAGTATCAAAAGGGTGTCAAGATGTGAATAGAAGTAAAGATAGTGAGATAAAGAGTGAGAAAAGGCGTATTCGGGAATGGTTATTCAAGAATGATATTTGCCTTCCAAGTGTTGTCTGGGATATTGATGAGAAGGTTGAATGTCAAGAAGGCGAATGACTTTGGCTTTATGTGAGAGCCTGGAGGAAAGGACGAAGGTGTTGCGGTGACCGTGAATGACACTCAAGAAGAAACGGGAAAGAGGCTACTAGCCATTTGCCGTAACAAAACAAAATACAAGCTCTAGAAGTTACTGGTCACTCAAAGCAAGAGTAGTACACAGTCACAGTTTCCAGTTGACAAAGAACCCAAGCTGAAGTTGATGGGAGCTTAGGAAGGTAACAGTGGGGAGAACTACCTTAGGTTAGTAGTTATCGCGGGCGCTAGGTAGGGAGCTCCTCGTTTCGGTGGAGCAAGTGAGCTAGAGTTTAAGTGAGCGGGGCAGGTCAAGCAATATGAGTACTGAGGTTCCATCAATTGATGATTTGTTGATGGGAGAGCCAAACTGAATAAAACGAGGAAATGTTTGTGAGACGAAGAGGAAAACACTGTGCATGTGCTTTTCCAATCTTTCTGTTTTATGCCCCGTGCTTTGTTGCGTAACTCTCAGCATGGTCATGCATGGTTGGCTTGGAGGCCGACCATGACGTCTAATGAGACTCTCCAGCAGTTGCAGTGGACAACCTTTCTTACTCCAGTTTACTTTAATATATCCTCAATATGAGTCGATTTTCCGATGTGAGTCACTTCTATACTACATCTCCTTTTTTTGTATGTGTTTATGCAAACACGTGGAACGAGCTCCTCACTCATCAGACCCAGGACAGAGATATGGATGTGATGCCTGCTTTGTTGGACCAATGGCCATCATGACCACCTCAGCTCTGACCGCTTGCCACTGCAACAAAAGCAAGGCCATATCTAAGGTATGCTACCCAGCTACCGTACCGTAGACGCACTCATCGGTACGTACTTGCTTCGATAGTTCGTTTACGAGTCCTGAAGTAAACGGCCCGGGGAATCAGCCGCTGCAGTGGAGCTGACGATAGGAGCAAACCATTTGGCCAAATCCCGCCAACAGTTTCATGCTCGTCCGTTACAAAAGAGGTACAGGGTTCCAGGTTTGCTTGTTCCAGGCTGAATCTTTGTACATTTGCCCTCAGCCTTCTGTCCACTT
This sequence comes from Fusarium graminum, assembly GCA_013266165.1. Taxonomy (NCBI): domain Eukaryota; kingdom Fungi; phylum Ascomycota; class Sordariomycetes; order Hypocreales; family Nectriaceae; genus Fusarium; species Fusarium graminum. The sequence goes on from JAAGWP010000288.1 coordinate 63,206, forward strand.
GATATCCAATATGCGAGACCAGCCCTTCGGGTTCGGATATCCAAACAGACGACACATAGCAAATGTTTTAGTTTGAGCATCTGCAGCCGCAGCTGCAGCCGCAGCCGCATCCGTAGCCGTTCTCAGATTACACAAGGGGACTTTCCCTACAACTGACCCCCACTGATTATTGTTTGTCCAGTGTCTGAGCTTTTGCTGTGATTAAGCCCAGTCACTTATAGATTTGTGTAACTTGGGGCATACTATGAAACTCAGAACCGAGATGACTTTCTCAATCATGTTGCAAGATCTCGGGTCCAGGGTATCTGGCAACATTGCTGTGCTCAGTAACGATTTATATGTCGGCTGGCTATATATCGCACCATACGCACATCGCAGATCAACAGTTGCTCAGCTTCTACTGTGCTTCAAACAGAACGTCACTGATGACTGTCGTCATGATTCGAAATCCCAACTACTACCAGGGAGCTGTGAATTTTCACCAATCTATCACTCGGTGATGAATCAGTAACAAATATCAACAACACAGAATCACCTTCTTACAAACGACCAAACAGACATCAATACAAATGGACCACCAAGGGGCAATTGTTGTCAATCACCTCGAACTGCAGTCATACTATAACAAGGGACAAAGCGGAAGCATAACGCCAGGCAGACCAGATTCTGGACGTCACAGAAGAGATAACAAACCCGACAAACTCAAGAACTACCATGTGTACCGGTCAGCGTGGATTATACATCTGCCCTTGCAGAAACCCTCAATGCCCTAACAAGGAAATGATCCCACACAGAAATGTCACGCAAGGACATGTCTGCTTCATGCAAATCGACACACTTGCATGGGATATATGTGAGTGGTGGATTGCGAATGGGCCCCCGGAGCAAGTCCTCAGCCGATACCTTAAGCCCAGCTGCCTATTCTTTCAATGGCATAGCCTCATGATTCCTCAAACGATTCTTTGCCAATGGTGTCAAAACACCTGCGTGGTGGTTCAGGAAGAAAGCAAGGATAGCAGTAGTGCCACGAAGACACCACAAAAGCCCGAAGAGAAAGATTCTAAGTAGTTAGACACATTAAATCATCCAAGATAATAGATAGTATCATAAAATCTCATTAATACTTTTATTCTTTATGTGAATCCTATACTCTTGTGGATAACTAGACCAGTGACAAGATTCATCTAAATGGATATATATACCTGTGTACGTGTATTCTCCCATCCGATATGGACTTACCATACATTATGTATCATAATCAGTATATGCCACCTCAAACATCAGACATAGTATGCAATGTGACCTTGCAATCATGATGGATGTACCACTAGTCAACAAAAGAACCTGGCCATGCAAGAGAGACGATCAGTATTAGTCCTTGTGGAAATTACTCGGTCAGAATTGGGCGTCATGGTTTTGTTCCTCCTACCCAATACGCAGGAACAAGCAATTAGCTTTGTAGCATAAGTAAAGAAGAAAGATGTAACAAGTAGTGTTTCATGGGATTAGAAATAGTCAGCTGCTCAAAGTAGCTAATGTGTCGCAATTTAGTTATTTGATAGGTTCATCTTGTAGTCATTGACTATCTTGCTCTTCAGAGATAAGGAAGAACAACTGTAGCTGATGCTGTATACTTCAGTGCATCAGTCATTGATAACCTTTGAAATCAGTGGATATCCATTACCGACAGCCGTTCAAGCTTCGAGGCTTCCCAGAATCTGCTATTGGGGGTGATGACATAAAAGTAAACTCCCAGTATTTTACATGTTACTGGAGAAACTAATATGCCAACAATAGAACCAGCTGTCCCTTTCAACCTTATTCCTTCACATGCCCCGCCGTCGCGACCTTCAGAATCTCATCCTCCAAACCCGAGACGTGGTGAATCTCAATACCTGCATCCTCCAGCGTTTTCCGTCCAGTGTTTTCTCCAACAAAAGTCTCAGGCTCCTGGACGCCAACATAGACCTGAGTGATCCATGATTTCTGACGTAACACTCTCTCAACACAGGGCAGTTTGCCACTCAGCCGCTTGAAACATGGCTCAACGGTGGTGTAAAGGGCATGAGGGGTATCAAACACTTCTGAGAGTTTCTCTTCCGTCCTTCCATGCTGCTCAGCCAGCTTCATCAGGCATGTCTCTTCTGCATGCGTGTTTCCAGGAAGCTCAAGAGTGTAGCCCTCGGCGATGATGGTGTTGTCGCTGAGGCGTACAATTAGAGCCCCTACACGGAAGTTGGTGGGTTTTGGGGGAGAGTTGTTGGCCAGACCCAAAGCACGCTGCATAGCAGCCTTGTGATTTCCGGGCTCTATTGTAGTCATTTTGATTTGTAGAGTTGAGGCATCTGGATGTGGGAGTTGTCTTGCTTGATCCATTTAAACCATCGGTGGGCATAAGCTCCGATGACCGAAAGCACTTTAATACCTGCCCCGCAATTTCTAATATGAGCGCGTTGCGACGCGTCTTCCAAACAGCCCGGCTCAAGCTTCACCTGAACATTCAATTATCATAAAACCGAAACTGGACAATATCGATAGCATGTCCGACCACGAAGATGTACTAGAAAGCGAGCCTCCAACTATTGATCCTTATGAGGTCCTAAGTCTTAAAAAAACAGCGACTGGCGATCAGATCAAGCAAGCGTATCGAAAGGCTGCCCTTAAGCATCACCCAGGTTTGTTAATTGCATTATAATGCGATTCCTATCACTAACCTTTCTTCTAGACAAGGTTCCCCAAGATCAGAAAGATATTGCGCACGAGAAATTCCAAGCTGTCGCATTCGCATATGCCATACTCTCCGATCCCGCCCGGCGCAAACGGTACGATGAGACTGGCTCGACTTCAGAATCAATCATAGACTCAGAGGGCTTCAACTGGAGCGACTACTATCGAGAACAATTCAAGGAATCCATTTCGAGTGACGCCATCGACAAATTCGCCAAGAAATACAAGGGATCCGACGAAGAGAAGGGAGATGTACTCGATGCCTACGAAGACTGCGAGGGCGATATGGATGCGCTATACGAGAGGGTTATGCTAAGCGACGTGCTGCAGGATGACGAGCGTTTCCGCGAGATCATCGACAAAGCCATCAAGAGCAAGAAGGTTCCCGGCTTCCCTGCATATACAAAAGAGACCAAGAAGAAGCGAGAGACACGCACCAAGAAGGCCCGAGCAGAAGCCACAGAGGCCGAGGACTATGCTAAGGAGCTAGGTGTACACGATAAGCTATTTGGCGAGAAGAAAGGAAAAAAGAAGAAGGGCAAGGGAAACTCGGAGGACGACCTGGCAGCGCTCATCCTGAAAAGACAACAGGACCGCTCTGAGAGTTTTCTGGATCATCTCGCTGAGAAGTATGGTGCTAAAGAGAGTAAGGGAAAGAAGGGAAAGAAGCGGCCTGTTGAGGATGAGCCGTCGGAGGAGGCGTTTCAAGCAGCTGCTTCTCGTCTGCAGGGCTCCAAGAGGTCCAAACGCTAAGGAAGGGGCGGAAATCCTAACATGGGCTACAACGGAGTTGTCGTAACAGGGATATTTGAAGTATGGTTTTGGTGTTTGGGCGTCAGTCTTTGACCCGTGATGTGAGGAATTGGTATTAGTACGTAATATAGATGAAATACTATTTGATCTTTCAACCAACTATCCAGTGCAGACCATGGTGACTATACGATTGGCTTATCTTATAATGATATGTGTTTTACATGTTTCTGAGATAGATGATAGATTAAGAAGACGTTCAACAAACTTGAACACCCCCTAACATATTTTCTTAAGTCTTATTTAGACAGCTTATACGGTATGGTAATTAAGATTAGGTAGATAATTTAAAGTGCTGTCTTCATTCATACTATCATCGCTGGCATTCTGTCTGTGTGACCTACCCTATATCTCGACATTTGTACAACAGATAGCATGACAGAAATACTCTGACAGGTCCGTGACTTTTGGCACTACATTTACCCCATATTTCTTCCACAGACAGTATTTCTTTTTGTCTATGCTCCATGGGCCCACCTAAGTTACCGTGAATATCGTCGCTCTATCTGTCTTCTACTTTCTTATACAACGCGTTACCACTGCAAATCATCCTTGAAAAGCACGATACTCACTGACGATGCTCGGGAGCGACAAATCGTTAGCCGAGGACACTCTGCTATTACGATGATATGAGTGAAAACGTCAAGCCCCCAATTTACCCTCGCTACTGCTTTCACCTCGCGCCGACGGTGAACCAATGGTGCCTTTTTCGTGTGACCGATATTTATGATCTTGACCATCACGAGGGCTTTGAAGGTGAATATTCAAAACAAAGCAAATTTACGAGGTCAACGACAACTGACGATATCAAGGTGAAAACTTCTACTTCTATGGGAACCTACCAATCAAATGGGTACGCATAGTCGGGCTAGTCGTCGCTATTGATGAATTTCCGGGCCGGCGAATCTACACCATAGATGACAGTAGTGGTGCATGCATCGAGTGCACTGTTGCAGTGTCTGTTCCTACGGGAGGGGACGGCAATCTGTCTCTAGCATCCAACCCCTTCCCGAATGTCGATGTCGGGTCTGTTGTTGACGTCAAGGGAGGAATTTCCACCTTCAGAGACGAGCGACAGCTCTCTATCGAAAAGATGGTCATCCTACAAAGTACCGCGCAAGAGGTTACGCTTTGGGAAAAGAGGGTCAAATTCCAGTCTGAAGTTCTCTCTCATCCATGGGTGTTGCGAAAAAGCGAAATTCGCAGATGTCGTCACGAAGCTGAGCGGAGTGAACATGAAGCCGAAAGGAAACGGAAACGGCTCAGAGAGATCGTTGAGTCTCGGACGGCCAAGCATCCGGCCAAGCAGCCGTCCAAGGTGGCGGACCAGAACAAACACGGCACTAAAGAGCGGCAGCCAAGCAGGGAAACACGCCTAGATCTTCGGCAGATCATCGAGCAAGGGGGGAGAGGCAAATATGATGCTCTGGGTTTGTGAACTATTGACGATATTCTGGCGTATTCATTAGGAGATTTTAGCGGGCGTTGATGCTTAGGTCTGGATGAGAGAATCCGCAATTGAACATATTTGCCAAGTCACGGGCATGGCCAAGCACATTGTGCCCTATTCTGGAATGCGACTTTGTGTTGAACGTGGTTGACCTCAAGTGCGAGATCCGTGAGACACGCCGGAACGGTCGGTCACAGGGTTGAGTGTCTTTGATTTCCGACAAGCTCTCTTTGTATCCTGGTTCTTGGGTCGATGCTACCCTGCGTCAAGCGTTGTCTCAACTGCCTCTCTAACATCATAGCATGCCGAGTCAAGTGACTGTCTCAGTCTAAAATCCGAAAACCATTTTCAAGAATGTCACATCAAGTCATGAAAGTGGTTGGAGCAATAACGTCAGAGATGGATTGAACGGACACAAGGTAGAGGACAAGTGACTTGGCATTCATCAGCCGTAATCATCGTGAGATCAACAATGAGTTGCAGAGACAAAAGCAACATCATTTTGCGTGGCACGTAGTATATATGCGAAACAATAAATCAACGTTAGCGGAAAAGTCTCCGGCTCTCAACGGGCATGGCTGAGACTTGATTCGGGAGCGAACGCCATGGGAAAAATGAGGGAGATGAGCGGCGTCCACTGACAGCGTGTGAAGCTCTCCAAAGCTGAAAAGTTAAGCAAATTTGATCTATTAGTACAACTGAATAAGATGTGGCAAATCTAAGCGAAGACGCCTTTGGAAGCTTGCGCGAGGCTAATCCATCACAAATCGATAGTCCCTGTAGCTAGGGGTAGGGTAGACAGTCTTAGGGGTACCAAAAGACAATGACTGTCAGGGCTGAAGAACAGAAATAATTCAGGTAAATGCTGACACTCTTTACGCGGGAGCTGTCTAAGCTTTTCTGTCTCCCAGTCTAAATTGGCTGCTTTTTTTTATAATTCCAAGGGTAGCTTGCCCCAGTGCGGCGTAGGCTGACTACTGCAGGCACACGCGGACGCCACAGGCGAACATCGAGCATCCAAGGGACTTCCCCTTTGAGCTGAATATGGATCACAAGTTCACAACTCCACCATCGACATACCCCTGTCTCTGAGATGGAGAGAACATGCGCCGAAGACACTTGATCTTTGATACGTAAAACACCATCTCTGCGAATGGAACGTATCTCTTCCTGGATGTTCACGATGATCACGATGCTCACGATGCTCCTTCTTGTCACTTACTCTTACCCAAAAGCTGGAGAAAGAGCAAAGGTATCAAGCACATGGCATGGGCCAAGCTTCCCCAGTATTGGACCCTGAGATAAAAAGGTATTTAACTTGGAATTCTCCAGCCTTTTCCCCTCCACCTCGTTCAACAGTCCACGCAACCTCGAATTCCAGCAAATCTGCATCCTAAGCCATCCTAAAGAATCCAATTTCTTGAATCGCCGTTTTATCCATAACCGCTTACGCCATCCCTAGTCTTTACCAGCATCTAATTACCCCTGTCATCGACTTAGATCACTAGTGCAGCATTTCTTTTGGTGGTCAATTCTGGTATTGGTCTAGCTTCCAGGTAAGCCACATGCGTTTCTCACTATCTGTGCCCCCAAGATACATTCCGTTTCATTTCATTCTCCGATCGAGGAACCTGCTAGCTTCATCAGTCCCAGTGCCGCTGAACTAGTGGTTTTCCGCATTCGATGGCTTCAATGCCAGGAGAAGACCCTGGGCAGGGTATATTATATGAGCAATGGATCCCCCCTTCACCTCAGTATTCACATCATCTTCGTACAATTCTGTTTGGTCTTGTTGAGGTTGCCATCTTGCATACGGCAGAATCACACGTCCTTCTTGCCCATCATGAAATCCCATACTATCTTGCCTATATGGCTCCTTTGGCTAACCCAGGGACAACAAGCTCTAGCTCTTCCTCAACGCCAAGAGAACTCTGCCGACTCCCGGGACGACTCTAACGAGGAATTCAGGCGAGATATTGAGACTTCTGCTTTTGAGTATCTAACAACATACGACAAAGACGACATAATCCCTGTGACAGAAACAGTCAAAGTCAGCACCAGCAAGGCGGGCACTACAGCAACAGCACTCGTACTTCCATCTCTCTCAGACGTCGAGCCTCATACCGAAGGCTTCGTTGTTACGGAACTCGTTAATCCTCTGCTTACTCAAGCTGCCAGTTTGAGTACTTCAATTCCCAGCCCAACAAGTTTGCTTCAACCCCTCAAGTCTACTACCAAAAACGCGGAACCTTCTGGTCTATCCAAGATGGCTGCTGCTGCAGATATTTTCGCCAACCCCATCGATACCAGTGCTCCTCCGTCGATGTTTGGGCGCAAGACTACTCATCCAGTTTCCAAATCGCCTATTATTTCTCAGACAACCCCCATTGGAACCAACAAGTTCTACTCCAACTTTTACCTAGGAGATCAACAGCAACCTGTCTACACCTTCCCCTACTCACTCACATGGGCTGCTGGAACAGGCCCAGCAGCAAGCTGGGGTATGGCCATCTCTCATATCGATGCGGACAAACGTACATATGGCCCGGTTCAATCTAATGGCGCCGTCGAATATTACATCAACCCCGTCGGTATTCAGTCCATGATCATCTCTGCTAAGGAACTTGGCAAGAACACAGTCCTAACTATGGACTCCATTGGTCCTCATTTCGCGAAAGCTTATCTTAGGAAGGATAGCAAGTCGGCCGCTACTATCAGCTTCCCCCTTTACCAGGGCAGCCTTTTCACATCTTCGTATTTCAGCGGTGGCACACCGTGGATCCAGACCGGCGTCTACTTCCGGACTATGACCCTAGTGACAAAGGATCCCAAGTCTAACGTGCGCAAGTATAACTTTGTCCTTGAAGATGGCACCACATGGCGTCTATATGCCTATAAGACCAAGGGTGATCCTCTCGAACTCAAGATAACCAACAACGGTCTTGCTGCTTCAGCAAAGCCTTTCTACGGACACATCCAGATTGCCAAGGACCCCAAGGCTGGCCAGTCCGAGGCCGTTCTCGACAATGGCTGTGGTATTTATGCGACTGGCATGACTATCAGCGGCAACAATGTTGGCAAAACTGGCACTTACACTTTCACATGGTCAAGGGCCGGCCACTCGTCAGGAAAGCTTTGGATTTTCGCCCTCCCTCACCATGTAAGCTCGTTTGATGCTACCACCAAGAAGGAGATGAGAACATACTCCATGCAAACAACGACCAAGGGCACGGCAACGGCAGTTGGAGGAAACTCATGGACAATGGTCGAGCCAGCATTGCCCGTTGATATGGGATTTGCTCCTTGGGATCCTTCTAAGGGAAGCCGCGGTCTTTCTACTAATGCAAAAAAGATCATCGCGCCTTTCGCAAAGTCAGATGTCTCCCAAGATATGGACTCCCAGGCCAACACAGACTCGATGTACTTCTCTGGAAAGGTAAGTTAGCACGGTTGCCTCCAAAGAACATAAATTGACACAAACTAGGTTCTGGCCAAGTTTGGTGCTATTATCTATGTAATCAACAACATGCTGGGCGATCAGGCTCTGGGACAGGCTGGCTTGGCAAAGCTCAAAACCGCATTTGCCCGGTTCGGTACGAACAAGCAAAACTTCCCACTCGTCTACGAATGTAAGTTTTCTTCTGGAGCTGTCTCTTTGTTTACCTATCTGACTGAGTTGACTAGCTGTATGGGGCGGAGTCGTTTCATCTGCGTCCTATACGACAGGCCAGGCCGGCTCAGATTTCGGAAACACTTACTACAACGATCACCATTTTCACTATGGTTACCACGTGCTTGCTGCTGCTTATATTGGTTCCATGGATAGCAAGTGGCTGGCGGCCAACAAGGCGTATGTCAACTCTCTTGTTCGTGATTATGCGAACCCTAGCAGCGGCGACAAGTACTTCCCCCAGTGGCGAAGCTTTGACTGGTACCACGGCCACAGCTGGGCTCATGGCCTCACTCCCATGTGGGATGGCAAAGACCAGGAATCAAGCTCCGAAGACATGATGTCTGTTTACGCTCTGAAGATGTGGGGTACAGTGATTAAGGACACCAATATGGTCGCGAGGTAAGTTGGTCGAGTTATACAGGTTGAACGGTGGAAACTAACAGCAGACACAGAGCCAACCTCCAGCTTGCAGTTATGTCGCGAGCCATGCAACAGTACTATTACTATACCACGACCAACACCGCTCAGCCTAGCAACTTTATCGGCAACAAGGTCGCGGGTATCCTGTTTGAGAACAAGGTTCACCATACGACGTGGTTTGACGCCTCCATTGAGGCAGTTCAGGGCATCCACATGATCCCAATTCTCCCTGTATCGAACCTCGCACGAACCGGGACATTTGTTCAACAAGAGTGGGATACATACTTCAACAAAGGCCGCGTCGACAAGTTTAACAACCTGTGGAAGGGTATCATCTACGGCAACTACGCAACAGTTCAGCCTAAGACTGCCTGGACTTTCTTCAACCAGGCCAAATTTGATGCTAACTGGATTGACGGCGGAGCATCACGGACGTGGTTTATGGCATATGCAGCAGGTGAGTTTTGCAATGGTGATATTCCAAGCATACGATAGCTAACAAACGTTTTACAGCTATGGGCGGTATTTGATTGAGAAGAGTATAAGTAATCAGAATGCTGCGCTGCAACAGAAACGCCAGCACTGGTGCAGAATAGCACCTTGTATAAACATTGGGCATAGACAGGACGATACCTTGACGGGAAGATTTACTTTGTATATTGGAAAGGAAGCCAAACAGCCGTACCTGGCAGACTTTGGAGATGAAGAAGACATAGAGTTAGATTTTTGACCTCACCGACCTAGATGGGAGGCAGTTACTTGACCCTAGACAGGGCGCTTACAATTTCATTCGTTACCTCGGTACCTTACAATCGTTATCAAATCTGGAAATGGAGCCCACGTGCTGAAGGTGACACTCTGGTTTGGATTGATTGGGGCGCAGCGGTGACGACCCTGAGAAAAGATTTGCGCCATGTTAGGGAGTTTGAGATGCATGCCAAGAAGTTGGTTGTTTATCTGTTCCAGAAAAGAAGGGTCAGTGCGCGTCTCGAATAGAGGAGCAATAAGTAAAAGAGGAGATTCTTTTGTTGTCTGAGAATGCGGTCGCCCACCAAGTTTTTGTCGTCTGAATAAGGAACAAAGTCAGAGATAAGACGTGCGTTGTCAAGGTCAGTCACTGTGCAACATGGTAACGAGTCTTTTGGTACTACGGATACGTATGACGACCTATGAAACGAGGCTTTCAAACAAGGAAGCGGTTTGATGACTGCACAGCGTTGATCCCAGCTGCTCGGCAACGTCGGACGGACAGTACAGTCAGGGACCGGGCTGATACCTCCATGTTTGACAATAATAAACGGACTGGGCAGCCTCTAAAATAAGTAGGTAACTACCCGCAAAAAAGGGGGGTGATGGAGATAAGATGGATACTTGGGCGAGAATCAAGCCCGGACGGATTGAATAAAGATAAAAAATATTGAATCGAATGTTTCTGAGGTTGGAAATTGTAGTTATTACAGGAACCTAGGAATTGACCAAAGTGTCGATAGGTTACCTAGAACAAAGGCGCTTGCGAATTCAAAGTTTTAAGCTTTTTTTTTGCACAGCCTCTGAGTCCCAACTAAAAATCCAAGCCTGCCTGTCTGTCTTGAAATCTGGCACTGGAATCGGCGCTTCCTCGATGGAGCTTAGCAGGCGCGCGCCGAATAATTGAGCATCAGTGACAACACGAGCTTGGAGCTCCTGCGAAAAAGCGGGGAGCTTCGGTGCTTCAGTGGATCATCTTCAGTGGTTGTTGGCTCAGCTTTTGTCAGTGGCGACGCATGATTGGCTGTTGGAGGTCGCCGAAATGGGCTGCCGATCTTGGAGACCCATGTCCTACGTCAACGTGCCTGGGCCAAGCTTTCCTTCCCCTTCCCCTTCCCCACTTTTCAGAGGAGGCCTCCTAAAGAACCTGTTCATTCATTTCTGCAACACAACCACACACACACACCTTCTCTCTCAAATCACCATCGTCAAGATTCACCCAAAGGCTGTGCACCTAAGGCACGTCCGCATCATTTATCTGCAGGCGCTACTCTACTCTACTCTACTGTACAGCATCAGCATCTGCATTGATTGTCACTTCTGTTGAGCGGGGTGAAGCAAAGCCATCGACTAAGAAACACTGCCTCTGAGATCGTCATCTGCTTTACGTCCCGTCCATCTGCCATTCTGTCTCATTCCAATTCGACTCAATACTTCGGTACTACTCCTCTCTGGCTTGTGAGGCACGGGTTTTACCTATCACCATGGTTTGTGAGTAACCGCCTATTTGCATTTAGGCTTTTCTGGCTGTCTTTTCTGTTCTCTCTTCAAAAAGTATCAAATCATGCTCCCCACGACAATCCCAATATAGACAAGTAAAAAACCCCTGGCATCCAAGGAACAAGGACCTGATCGTCATAGTTCTTTTCCCTTGATCCAACTTTCTCCTCCCCATCTCCATTTCTATCTCCATCACCGTCACCACCCCTGCACCGGACATAGAGTGGCACACACCAGCCAGAACGAGACAAAGTGCAAGATTAGCTTCTTCCGGGTGCCACTCGCGATATCGTATACCCTGCGTGTCTGCTGAGCTGCTCTGCCCTTAAACCAGTGTCCACATCGTTTTGTCTTTCTTTCAACCTCATTTCTACTCCTGTTCCTGTCCCTATACCCATCTCTACCTGCGGACTCGAACAACGGACAAGGGCCCTATTGCTTGATACGCCGAGCAAATCTGGCTATCGCATCGAGTGAGTATTGGCGACGCGACATCACTTGACATCTTCCATCGTCTCGACTCAAGTACATTCCTGTAACAAGTCTACCCCATCTCCTCCCTACACTCTACTCTCTTTCCCTTGGCAAGCGCTGTCACTGCTTCTCCGCTTGTGGTTCTTTGTCTACGCGCCAGCTCCAGACATGATCTTCGCATTTCTGCGCATCAAGGATGGCGCAGCAGGGTCCATTTCTGCCGAGAACAAACAAGCTCAAAGCAGCCGCCCCATGGTCATGGAGCCAAGGAATCTAGGCCTAACAGGCTAAGGGCCCGCGGTAGTAGTAGTCAGCCTACCATGCAGCCTTCCCCCGAGATTCATTTGACTTGCCTTATCGAGAAACTCTAGTTGCTCGTCCCCGACTGATCTGCTTATTGCTTGCTTGCTTAACCTCTCCGCCTTTTAGAGCTCTATCACGACTTGTCTACTATAACTTAAGATTCAATTGCTGACCATGCCCGTGTTTTGATTCACCAACAGCTCTTCCATCTTTCGCCCTTCAAGTCAGACGATCAATGTCGAACAAACACTCAAACCATACGGTCGACGAGAATAGCCCGCTCATCAATGGCGGTGCCTCGTCGGCTCGCCGTGACACAAACGGCCATGGCCACGGTAACGGCCACATCAGTCTCAGCAGAGACTCGAGCACAATGACCTTTCTCTTTGACTCGAAGCACACCCCCGGTATCGACAACCACAACATTGCCATTAGGAGTCTGGCTTATTCCTGGCACATCGCCAAGGTCACCCTTCTAAGCAGTACGTCTGCGCTTGTCCAGCTTCTGTCGCACATGCAACTGACTCCGTTCGATAGACTATGTCAACTTCCTCTTGGTTATGGTACCCCTCGGCATCATCGCTGGTAAGATGGGCTGGGGTTCCACCGCCGTCTTTACTATCAACTTCTTCGCTATCATCCCACTCGCTGCCGTCCTGTCTTTTGCGACCGAAGAGATCTCCATGAAGCTTGGTGACACACTGGGTGGTCTTCTGAACGCTACCTTCGGAAACGCTGTCGAATTGATTGTACGATGCCCAACTTCTCTACTCTGTATGATGCGACTAACTCCATCTTTAGGTCAGCATCGTTGCGCTTCAACGAAACGAGATCGAACTTGTCCAAGCTTCTATGCTCGGTAGCATTCTTTCTAACCTTCTCTTGGTGATGGGAATGTGTTTCCTGTTTGGCGGTATCATCCACCGAGGAGAGTCTGGCAACGGAAGGGAACAGGTCTTTTCCTCGGCCACTGCCCAAACCACTTGCTCTATGATGACACTCTCTTCCGCCTCGCTCGTCATCCCTGCTGCTGTATGTTGAATAAACACCGCTCCGAGACTCGACTAATTTCCGTAGCTCTATGCTGTCCTCGACCAGAGTGGTTCCAAGGAGAAGGCTCAGAGCATTCTTACACTCTCTCGCGGTACCGCCATCATTCTTCTCGGACTCTACGTCCTCTACCTCGTTTTCCAGCTCCGTACCCACAGCAACCTTTTCGATGCCGAGAACCAGAATGACGACGACGACGAAGATTCTGAACCCGAGGAGCCTAGCATTGGCCCAATTGCCGCCATGGCCGTCTTGGTCGTCACCACTGTCCTTGTTACTGTCTGTGCCGACTATCTCGTTGACAGCATCGATGATCTTGTTGCATCCTCAGGAATCAGCCGGGCGTTCATCGGTTTGATCTTGATTCCAATTGTAGGAAACGCTGCTGAGCACGTCACTGCTGTTGTCGTTGCTGTTCGTGACAAGATGGATCTTGCTATGGGTGTCGCTATTGGTTCTTCTATCCAGATTGCTCTCCTGGTCACCCCCTTCCTTGTCATCGTTGGCTGGATCATTGGTTCCGAGATGACTCTCCACTTCGAGACCTGTAAGTTAAACAATCTTCATCCTGGATATGACGCATACTTACACATTATAGTCCAAACTGTTGCCTTTGCCGTATCTGTCCTTGTCGTTACTTATACCGTCCAGGATGGCAAGTCCAACTACCTCGAGGGTGCTATGCTTATGGGTCTGTATGTCATCATTGCGCTGGCTTTCTATGCCACTCCTTCTGATGTTATGGACCCTGGTAACTAAATGTCAAAATTGTTGGCATTTACTAAAACTCGCGAATCAAGCGCTGTTCTCTGAAACATGTTCCTGGTAACGAGTAGCTTGTCTCACCAAGTCGAGTAACTGAATTGGATAAGAGAGAAACCAATCCAAAAAAAAAAAAAAGAAGAACATCATCAATGTGTTGAACTACAATCAAATAATCAAGTCAACTGTTCGTATGTGTATTATTATTAGGTATAAACAGTCCTCTGGATAGGATTGTATCTGGAGTCAGACCACAACAAGCTCTGGAATGAAGTAGGGTTAGGAAAGGAGTGTCAGTCGCATTCGCGAATTTTCATTGTGTCAAAAGAAATGATGGACGGAAACAAGGTCTGTCACCAGCATCGTCTGGCTACTTATGCTTGCTTATTACAATTTTCATATATCATTGGACTGCGAGGTCGGAGAGGAAAATGCGGGATAGGGAAAGGTTGATCATCTAGCGAATCAATGTTTTCAAAGAACGATCTGGCTTGTTTTTATCGTGACCGACAGGTGTAACAACGTCTGAATCGCCGTGAAGTATCAAGTGTCGGAGTCTTGACAGACAGAAACTAAAACATGGTTCTACATTTGTGCTCACTAGACACTTGCACACGATTAGAAGTAGATAATACAATTCTATGTCTCGGAACATGACCTCGAGCTATATAGCGTCTTGTTTTAGATGTTACCCTCAAGCAGACATCCCGTAAGTCAACGTGCAACAAAAATTATTAAACCATGCTTTTGATTCTCAAAACGCCAATGTGCATATCAGTGTATGTACAGATATCTAAATAGTAGGCTTCGACATGGGCGCGATAATACCCTGCTTCATGAGTATACGGGGCTTGGTGGTGTCCTGGAACGTCTCCTTTGTCTGCCACTCTGGTCCGACAGGCAGACGCAGCGAGCGCTCGTACTGCTGCCGGGATTCGAAGGGGTGAGGCAGCTGAGATGCGAGGTAGCGGTCGTTCTGTGAGGTGTCAGCATACGGTATAGATGAAGTGTGGGGAGATAGAGGAGTTTACCTTTTTGATGCGCTTCTCGTTGATCATGACCTTCTCCAGCTTGGCATCCTTGCGGTTGTTCTTCTTGATGCCCGCAACCTTTGTTAGGAAACGGCCCTGGTGGCGCTTCTTCTCCTTTGCGCTCACACCATCACCGACCCATGATCCCCAGCCAGGCAATGTGTTATCGACAATCTTATCATCCTCGTCTTCTGCGATAGCGGCCTTCTCTTCCTCGAACTGGCCCACAACGTCCTCGCCTGCAAAGGCCCGGGCGACCATCTCTTGGTCACGGATAGCCATGGGGAGATGCTGGTCTGTCTCGGATTCGGCGTCTGAAGCCTCGTCGGCAGCCTGAGTTTTTGACTTGGACTTTGATTTAGGGCGTGAGGCAACGATAACGTTGGATGTGAGGTCGAGGTCGCCGATGTTCGCATTGGATTGGCCCTTCTTCTTGCGGCGCGTCTCACCACGAGACCATGCACCTGCTGTAGTTGTGGTGGCGGGCTCTGAGAGGTGCGTGATATTGGGAATAGCAGGGTTGCTGCTGGCACCCTTGGTGGTTATTATCACATCATCGTCGTCATCCTCCTCTTCATCCTCGTCCTTGGATTTGCGCTTCTTTGATGCCTTGGTTGACGTCTCGAAAGCCGGCTTGAAGGGTTTGCCGTCAGCAGCACCGAACTGTCGTCGACCGACCTCCTCCCGCTCGTCTTCGGAAGCACCAAACTCCTCGCCATCCAGGTCTCGTCGGATTTGTTTGATAAGAGCATCGTTCGCCTCCTTCTTGGCAGCCTCTGCCTTTTGCATGAACTTCATGCCCATCAACCCCTTCTGAGGCTCATCTTCCTCCTCCTCGAGAGCTGCCAGCTGTCGACGTAAAGATACATCACCGGCATCAGAATCGCTGTCAGACTCAGATGACTCGTCAGAGCCACCAGCACGACCTTCCTTTCTCATTCGAAGCTCCTCATCCTTGCGTGCCATCTCGGTAAGGCCAGCGCGGAAGTCATCGTCCCATACGGCTCGCTTCGTCTTGTTGCCAATCTTGGCCCACTTGCTGTCCTTGTGTCGCTGGCCTACACGCTCCAGCGCACGTCGGCGATCTTGAGCTTCGCGCTCTTCTTCGGAATCAATCTCACCAGCCTCCTCCATAGCCTCTTTTGTAGCCATGTCGTCACGCTCGCGCTGCTTTCTGTGCACGCGGTGGTAGGCTTTGCTCTTAATCTTCTTGATACGCTTGGCTCGCTTAGCCTCTCGGGAGTTAAGTTCACGCTCCATACGCTTGCGAGCCAGAGCTTCCTTGCGAGTAAGCTCATTACCCTCTTCGTCGTAGTCCTTCTCCTTTGGCTTCTTAGGCTGATCCATTGTGAGGCCACTCTGCTCCATGATGGACATGATGGCAGATTCGAGCTCGTTGCTTGGGTTTGAGGTAGTCAGAGGTTGGAGCTCAGTGGTGTCGAGGCCGGCAGTCGCTGAGTTCTGAGGTAGAGGGAACAGAAGATGCTCGGCTCTTCGGTTCTGCTTAACTGTATCGTTCCATCTATCTAAGGTCTCGTTGGTCTTTTCGTAAGCCGCACTTCGGTCCAGGCGATCCTGTTGTCTCTTGGCCAGAGGTACATCTAGCTTCTTAGAAGCACCAGGGCGCTTTTCCTTCTCTTCCTTGCTCATGAGCTTCATGGACTTTTTAACGTTCACGTCGTTGATGCCCGTCATTCCTAGATCACTCAGGCTAATCTTAGTTTTTGACTTGGGCTTGTCGTCTTCGTCGTCGTTCTGGCCTCCGTATCCCTTGATGAGACTCTGGAGAGCTTCTCGCTTCTCTGGGCTTGCGTCCTCGTCGTCATCATCACTGCCGTCGTCGCTATCGTCGTCTTCCTCCGACTCGTCTGAAGCATCGTCATCAGATTCTGAAGATCCGGACTGATCCTTCTGTTGGGGTTCGTCGTCAGACTCTTCGAATTGGTCGAGAGCAGTTGCTAGATCGATGGCGTCTGCACCGAGGGTTTCGCCTTCATCATCTTGGGAATCGTCCTCTGAGTCGTCGTCCTTGTTTTTGTTAGACTAAAATCAGTTATCCTGGAAAGATAGACCTACATCGCGCTTTGTTGATTTGCTGCCTCTGAACGTATAACCTTCGAACTTGTCCTCGTCACTGTCGCCAAACGCATCGTCACTCTCGATTTCAGAGTCCTCGTCATCTTCTCTTAGACCTCCAAGTTGCCATTCGTTTCCCTCGCTGTCACTTCCATAGTCGGCGTTGTCATCTGCCGATTGGCCGGGCCTCTTGGCCTTCTTTCTTTGCGGTTCCTCCTCTTCCTCGTCCTCATCTTCGTCCTCGTCATCACGGCCATGCTTTCGCTCAATTTCGGCATCCAAGTTTCGTGCTCGAGGCGTTCGCTTCTCTCTTGGCGCAAAGTTCTCCTGTGCGATACCGAATGCGTCGAGCGCATTCTTCTGCGATCTCGCCTTTGACTTCTTATTGCCAGCCTTGGCCTTGGGGGCCGCCACAAGGGGCCTTCCGTGAGCCTGTCGTCCGCCCATAATTATTCTCGAAGGTGAACGTCGAAAATATCGAAATTAGGGGCGATCTGTTGATCTAGCAGCAGCGTGAAAGATGGTCGAACGGCGTCTACACCAGCTTCCAATGTATCACTTTTTTCGAACTTTTCTGCCGTGAAAAAGTTTGGCGGTGAGCCGACCCTTGGCGGGGCACCCATGCGGGTAATGGAGTGTGAATGGTGTGTGCGATAAGCCTATCACGGACGTTGTAAATTGCTGATTCTAGTGGGATTCTCTTCTGGAGCTACAGGGGTCTTGCCACTACGGGTCCCTTGGAACTGTGCACAAATATGGAGGTAAAGTTCAGGCGGACCTAATACGAAGACTGCCTGGGTATTTCTGTCTTCCCATCTCAAGCGGCCATGTTCTGTCCCGAATACCGAGTCAAATCGGTTCTCGATTTTGATCGCCATTGTCATCCATTCGGATCGTATGATCTATAAGTGAGCCACTGCTGCTCCGCCTCTTTCCAATTCACTTCTCGTCATTCTCCTCTGTTCACCTTAAGAACATTGGCTTCCATCATGGCGACCTCCTTCGCCCCCGGGTTCCGGAGGTTACTCCTGCAGGCTTCAGCAGCCTCAGGACCCTCAAAGTTCTTCGTCTGTAACCAATGTCTTCGAAGTGCTCCCCGGAGCATGCCCTCGCGCGTTCTCAACGCCGTCCGTTCACGAACTTATGCCGATGCCGCCGTTACCAAGCCAATTGGCACCATCGCTGAGCAAGCTTCTGCACGCACATCTCCGTCTATCTCCCAAGCCGCCAAAAAGGCATGGCCAGAGTCCAATCCCAAGGGTGTCGGTTACTGGCTTCTCGGCAGCGCTGCTAGCGTTTTTGGTATTGTCGTCTTTGGTGGGTTGACACGTTTGACCGAGTCTGGGTATGTTTATTGCACTATTCTGCGACAATTGATTAATAGCAGAATAGCTTAAGTATTACTGAATGGAAACCCGTTACCGGATCACTCCCCCCAATGTCCAAGGAGGACTGGGATTCCGAGTTCGAAAAGTACCGCGCCTCGCCCGAGTTCAAGCTTCTCAATCCGCATATGAACCTCGAAGAATTCAAGAAGATTTACTTTATGGAATGGTTTCACCGTGTCTGGGGTCGCTTCATCGGCATGACCTTTGTCATTCCTACGGTCTATCTCGTCGCTCGTCGCAAAGTCACACCTAAGATGGCCTTGAACCTATTTGGAATTTCTGCATTGATCGGTTTCCAAGGTGCTATCGGCTGGTGGATGGTCAAGTCTGGTCTCAAGGATGATTTGTTCGCTCCTGGCTCTCACCCTCGAGTTTCTCAGTACCGTCTTACCACTCACCTGGGTACCGCCTTCATCTGTTACTCCTGGATGCTTCTCTCTGGCCTTACAGTTTTGCGAACTCGCCGCTGGCTCATGAACCCTGAAGCCGCCATGAAGCAGATTGGTGCTATGAGTCAGCCCGGTCTCCGCACACTGCGTCGTGTTGCCTTTGCGCTTGCTACTCTCACCTTCATCACTGCCATGTCAGGCGGTCTTGTTGCTGGTCTCGACGCTGGTCTTATTTACAACGAGTTCCCCAAGATGGGACTGGGCATATTCCCTCCCAAACAGGAGCTCTGGGACAAATTCTATTCTCGCAAGGAAGACCAGTCCGATCTCTGGTGGCGAAACATGCTTGAAAACCCTAGTACCGTCCAGATGAACCACCGTATCCTCGCTGTGTCTACCTTCACCTCTATTCTGTCTCTGTTCATCTACGTCCGCACCAGACGCGTCAAGGCTCTCATCCCAGCCAACATCAAGAAGGGTGCCGATGGCCTGTTCCACGTTGTTTCGTTACAGGTCGCTCTGGGCATCAGCACTCTCATCTACATGGTTCCTATCTCCCTAGCTGCAGCCCATCAGGCCGGTGCCTTGTGCGTGCTGACTATGGGTATTGTGCTAGCTCATAGGCTACATATTCCCAAGCCCACTCTTCGCCTACTTGAAAAGCGACTGAAGCAGGCTGCTGCTGCTAAATAGACGATTCTGCGTTGTTGTAAGATCTGAAAGAACATGTAAATTACAATTGTACAATATGGCACAATATCATCAATAGAATAAAGAAAGGGAAAGCTGATTCGAGCTGATCACGCGATGCGCGTCTTGAGCAAACTCGACTCTACGAAGTAATTGTTAACAAGCCTTAGAATGGCAATTCATTTTTTCATTCTATTTCCATCAAAGTGAATCTTTGTCCATCTTTGTGTCATTGTCTTAGCGTTAAATCATCCTTCCAATTTCATCACATAATCCTAGTACACCACATTTCCCAATTTACTTGTGAGCTGTTTCGAAAGATTAGCGCTTGATCAGTGTTCAATAGGTTCTGTTCAACTCACCAATGCCCTCCTCGGGGACAGGCTCAATGTTAGCCACCTCAGCGGCCAGCTTCTTCTGCTCCAGCTTGTCATCCTTCATGAAAGGGAAAGTAAGAACCTCACGGATGGTGTAGTTGTCAGTCAAGAACATGACCATTCGGTCGATACCCATACCCCATCCACCAGTAGGGGGCAGACCATATTCAAGTGAGGAACAGAAGTTCTCATCGACGAGCTGGGCCTCGTCATCACCCTGGTCCTTCTGGCGAGCCTGCTCCTCGAAGCGCAGGCGTTGGTCGAAGGGATCGTTCAACTCAGTGTAGGCGTTGGCAATTTCCTTCTTGCAAACGAAAGCCTCGAAACGTTCGCACAGACCAGGAATCTCACGGTGGTACTTGGCCAGAGGGCTCATGACCTGAGGGTGGCCGGTGATGAAAGAGGGGTTGACACACTTCTCCTCGATGAACTCGCCGACCAGCTTGTCAATGATGCGGGCGTTGGTCAGAGGAGGTGTGCACTCCAGGTTCATCTTCTTGAGGACTCCCTTGAGGAAGTCGTTGGTCTCTTGGGTATGAAGCTGATCACCAGGAGGGAACTTCTCTCCGGTGGCCTCCTCGAGGGTTGGGATCATCTCATAACGAGGCCAGGGAGCCTCCCAGTTGACTTCGTATTCCTCACCACTCTGGGTGTGGAACTTGGTTATGTAACCGCCAGTAAGGTACTTGACGAGGCCAGAGACCATCTCTTCGGTGGTCTTCATGAGGTCGTTGACATCAGCGTAGGCTTCGTAGAACTCAATGGTTGTGAATTCAGGGTTGTGGGTGAGATCAGCACCCTCATTGCGGAACTGACGTCCAATCTCGTAAACACGGTTAAGACCACCAACCACGAGCATCTTGAGGTACA
Organism: Fusarium graminum; assembly: GCA_013266165.1. NCBI lineage: Eukaryota > Fungi > Ascomycota > Sordariomycetes > Hypocreales > Nectriaceae > Fusarium > Fusarium graminum. The sequence goes on from JAAGWP010000288.1 coordinate 83,943, forward strand.
GCTCGGGAGCAACGCGCATGAACATAGGCATGTCGTACTCGTTGTGGTGAGTGGTAAAGGGCTTGGCGGTAGCGCCACCAGCAATCTGGTTCATCATGGGAGTCTCAACCTCAACGAAGTCGCGCTCGTCAAAGTATCGACGGATCCAGGTGATCATCTTGGATCGGGTGATGAAGACGTTGCGAGCCTTCTCGTTGCAGATGAGATCGAGGTATCGCTTGCGGTATCGCTGCTCAAGATCCTTGAAGCCGTAGTGGTCATCGGGGAGGGCGTGGAGACAAGGAGTCAGGAGGATAACCTCAGTCGCAAAGATGGACAGCTCACCCTCACCACCCTTCTCGATCTTGGTCTTGGGGGCAGTTCTAAACTGATGTTAGTGCTGATAACACTCCATGATATGGTTGCAGGTCAACTTACCGGCCGGGGTATCCAATGATACCAATGATATCACCTCGGCGGAGGTGCTCATGCTGATCCTCGAAAGTGGGAGCTCCCTCGCGCACCTCCTGAGCTTGACACATGATCTGCACCTTGACACCCTCAGTTCGGACATCGTAGAAAAGGAGCTTGGAGCCGGATGCCCGCTTTCCGTGGACACGGGCACCAATCTGGATGATCTTGTCCTTGGCATGCTCGCCAGACTTGAGGTGACCGAACTCCTCGACAAACTTGCGCAGGTCGTATGTGACATTGAACTTGTGGGGGTAGGGGTTGGGGCTCTTGGTCTCGCGGAGCTTGTTGATGTTCCTGGATCGGATCTCGAAGTACTGGTTGGGGGTGAGGTCCTTCTCAGCAGCCTCGACACCACCAGCAGCCTTCTTGGGAGCGGGAGCGGGGCCACGCTCGGCGGCCTTCTTCTTCTTTTCCTCCTCCTTCTGGCGGGCCTTCTGGCGCTTCTTCAACTCGGTCTTTGAGATCTTCTCACCAGTCACCTCGTCGAGGTGCAGGTTGGCGACCTGCTCGGTCGGAGGGGCAGCAGCGTCAGCCATGATTGCGTCTCGTTCCGCAGTGGGGGGATAATTGGGATGGCAGAATGTCCAGATCAGGCGTCAAGTCCTGATTTAAATCTTTGCTGCCGGCAAAATGAGTCAAGCTGTGAGTGATGTGGTGAGTCAGTGGACAATCAGGGCATTGGAGGGGCAGAAGAAATGGTTTGGGCGCCACAATCGCGGGGTAAATTTTCACTCAGGCAAAGGATGCGGAATTGTACAGCCACATTTAAATTGATTGGTAGATAGCTCCATTTATGGGAAAAGTAATAGGTACGACAGGAGCAGGAAACAGGTACAGTAGGTAAAGTAGCTATCAAAATTGGTCGTATTACTGCATCATGAAGCAAGGCGAATCTCGCTCTCAATCTTTCATCATTATATATGTGTTCCGGGCGAGCTTGCCTACGTCAGGCGATGTGCTATAGTTCTTACGTTTTGTGTGCAGATGGCTGCATTATTCCAAAAACATGGGATCGCCACGAACCGCTTGCATTGCCATCAGGTCTCCGTGCAGTGTTCCATTCTGCATTGCCATATTCATGTTGGGCATGGAACGGCTCATGTTAATTGCCGCTCGATTGACAGCACTTCCTGCTCCGTTGGGCATCATGAATTGTGTATTGCGCTGTTGTTGGATAGGTCGCGTGCGTGGTACTTCTAGGGTTGCTTGTTGCTGGATAGGTGGTTGGGACTTGATCGGAGAGGCGTTCACCATGGCAAAGCTATCATCATCTTCCATCTCCGCGTCAGCGTCTTGGTCACTAGTCTCGGCAATGGACGGTGGACCAGTCGTGGAAGCAGAAGTGGCGGTATGTTCGCTAGATGCACCGTTGATACTCGTCGTCGACTGACTCTTAGCAAGTTGCGGACGTTGTGGTTGTTGTAATTGCTGCTGTTGTTGTACTTGAAACTGTGGCTGTGAAGGCGTCTGGATTTGTGGCGTCGGTTGGGTGCCGTTGACGGCGGCACCGGAGGCTTGACTAGCTTGATCAAGGGACCTCTGAGCATTCATCCCAGTGGCATTGGCCCTTGAAGAAGCAATCACGCTCTTCCAGCGGTCGATAGACCTGGAAACAAGAACACTGAGATCGACTTGGTTGTCCTCTAAAGTGAAACCTACGCCCCTTCCACCCTTGACTGCTTGTTCGTACGAAAGAGCAAGCAGCTCTCGTTCAAATGGGATGGTGACAGGTGGTGCAAGCTTGAACTCTTTCGGTTGCTGAAGCTTGTTTAGTTGTTCAATTTGGGACTTGAGGTTGGCGTTCTCTTGCTTGAGTCTGTGCTGCTGCTCCTTCATCTTCTCAGCCTCCTTATGTTTTCTTCCTACTCCACGAGCCAACTCCAAAATCCAAAGCTCTTGCCGCCGTTGAACTGGCAAAGAATCCCACACAGTGTATGCCGATTGGAGGTGCTCAACAACCTGCGCCTCCAGTTGCTCGGCCATCTTCTCGGCCTTGCGAACCGACTCTCGAGGGTTTCGGATGTTGTTTACAGAAGGAGGATATGTGAACTCGTCCATTACAGCGGTGGTAGCAGCAGTGCACGTCACCTTCCAGGCCTTGAATTCTTTTGTGAAGTAAGTCCGAAGAGCTTCGAACTCGCGGTTTCCTGGCGATTGGACGGACCAAGATGTAGACGTGGGATGCTGCGTAGATGAGAATAGAGTTGGGGGAGGTTGTAGACACTGAAGCGTCAAGGCAGGGAAATCGAGAGACAGGGGATCGAATTCGAATGGCATTGAGTCGTTGTCAAGTTGTACCCTAAAAACAGATTAGCGTTTGAAAAGCCATCACGAACTAAATCCACATACTTGGCTGCCCTCCACGAGCTAAGCAGCTCCCTCAATGCGAGCTCCGCAGCTCGAGCTGTGTCCATGGCGTCTGAAAGCTTTTGCTTGACGTCAAAATTCGCCTTTTGAATGGCTTGTTTGCTAACAGTACGTTGCATGCCAGGGCGTTTCTGTGGCTCGGGTGCAGCGTCGCTCCCCCAGCTACCTCGTTTAGGGATATCGTTCATAACACCAGTCGCCTCCCACCCTGGCTGAAAAGAAGACGCATATTTCATGGTTGAATCAACTACAAGTTGATTGCCTTTGGTTACCGCAGGTGATCGAAAGTCTTCGTTGTCGGCAAGGGGTGCATCCTTCATGACGGGTGCTTTCGGAGTTCCTACAGGAGTTGAAGATTCACGTCTCCCGCCGATTGAGCCTCGTGGTTGTCGTCGTGTGATACCGCCACGGAGCTTTTTGATGGCGTCGACATCATGAATGCCGTCTGCAGGTTTTGGGTTCTTCTCCTTGATATACAAATCGAGATGGCGACCAAGCGAGGATGAAGTGAAAGCTTGTCCGCAAAAGGGGCAGTTCTTGTCTTTAGGGGCGCCTGCTTTGGGGGTTCCCGAGTCGGTGGTTTGAGGCGTTGATTCGGGCATTTTCAAGGTGTAAAAAAGAACCAATTTCGGGGGGGAATTAAGGAAATTGATAAGATTCGCGAGTAGAACGTCGGGTGTAGAAAAAAGGTGCCTCGATAACTATAAAAGTGTAAAAGGTGACTGCGGCTCCAGTTGGGGAGCAGTGCAGACGTTAATCATAAGGAGCGAAAGTCGAAGATGAAAAGAACGAGTGTATTGGGGCCGAGACCTCCGGTGCGAGAATAGTTTAATGGTTGTTAATCCAAGATTTAGGGCATAGACTTGAGGTAAGAGAGGAAGACGAAGTGTTCTGGAAGTAAAAAGAGCGGATAGGAGGGAGAGACAGACAGGTCAAAGTCGAGGGCAAGAGGGAGAGAAAAAGAAAGGCTCAAAAATGTCAAGCAAGTTTAGAGGCGACGGGAGACTAAAGGGGAAGCCAGGTCTCTTAGTATCTCTGGGTTTAATTGTTCTTTGGTTTTTTCCCCCCTCTCCACTCGATTTTAAAATAAAGTCTCCTCCTCCATTCAGGGGCGGATCCAACCAAGACCCCCGACAATGGCAAAGGACCCCCAGATTGGCGCCTTTAGCACCAACGGAACCCCTGAAGCTTAGTGGCCTTCCCGCCCATCTTGATGTCTCTCCCGCTGCTCGCTTAGCGCTGATCGGGCTGTTGTAAGAGGTCCGGTTTAGTGCCGCCGGGAGCTGAAGCTGTTGTTAATGCCCCAGGCTCCTCGACTGGCCTGCACTGGACTGGGATCTTGGTAGGGCAGGACACCTCAGTCTGACTCTAATCATCTTAGTCTACGGCTTAGGGGCTGTTTGGTGGATGATGCAATCAACTGTCATAGGTATTGCCGAAGGCACAAAAGGTTCACAAAGGGATATCTATTCAAGAAAGCATATCCTCAGACAAAAGTGCTAACAGGATATCCATATTTGGACATCGGCAGCTGGTGTTGATCAGCTAAAAGCCGCCAAAAGGGGAGGAGGATATGGAGCTATAAATACAACACTCATCCTAAAATTATGGATATCCATCATGGATTTAGCTAATTCTGTCCATATTCCTTTCGCTTCTCATGTGATTGATTTGCCGTCTACTAATAATAATCGTCTACGGATACTCCATATATACGGCCTTAATTTAATTTGCATCGTCAACATTTACAGCCTTAATCAACATCAATAGCTAACAATGACTGAGAATACTCGGATGTCAAGTTCCACAATACGAGCTGTTTCCAGGAAAAACGCGAAAACCATGCTCATGAGATCTGGAGACCCTTACTGGCTGGACCTCGGGATTGTAAGTTTGTCAACGTCTACTGGGCCACAGATAGATGGTTGTCCTTTGTTTCCACCGTCAGCCACATTTACCGACAGTCTTTGATGACGCCTCAATCCTGCATATTGTAATTGAGCGGGCGCCCCAGTACAAGCCCCTCTATGTAAGCTAAACGAACCGTGGCAAGCCAATTCTCGAAACCTGAAAACCGCCACATCAGCCAACACCTAACAACTAACAACTAATAACCAACAGGATGCCGTCTCCGATCCTCAAACAAAGGAGCAATTGACCTGGGGAAACGGAACTGAACCGTACTGGACGCTGGCATCGGCAGTCTTACAGCGCTAGACGCCCGGGCCGTACAAGATTGGCCCTCAACCACAAACATGGGTGGCACCGACCATGGGGTTGCTCATAGGCGTTGGATCCTGGTCCCAGACACGACACCAGTAGACGGTGAGCTTCTGCATGCCCCTTAACCACCGCAGCAGCACTATCTCACAGAGAGCAGAGAGCCACTCAACGGCCCGTTTTGCTTAATTACAGTCTGCAGCTTCTGGCTCTAGCAAACGCACCCAACACAACTTGCTTCTCTGACTTGGGCAGCTCACGGCAGCTGCATCCGTGCTCCCGTCCCTTGCTTTCGTGCCCGTTCTTATAGCGCTATTTGTCCACTTGATAAGAGGCCGGATTTGTGCTCCGTATTGAGCAGCTTGAAAATTCTACTGGGAGCGATAAAAGAATACGGGGTAGAGAAAGACTTGCTTTCTGCAGGGCATTGGCAAGACGCCTTAACCAATCTATCCGTTATGCTTGCTTACCCCTGAGTTGAGCCGCAGGATTCCCCTATCATAATAAGCAAGAAGATCTATTGGTACTACATGCAATAGCCGCTGGTAGGGAAGAATAGCTACGTATTTCTGCTAGTTGCTACCCACTTCGGCTCAAACTTCCAACGTTCTGTAGGGATCAAGCTTATTATGAAGCTTGTTAGTTCAAATTTTCAAAACTGTTTACAGTCTGGTAGAGCCCCTGACTATAACGTCGCCCATAGCACTCTGCCTGATTTTGCTTTTTGGAGACTTGAGTCCCTATGTAAACGAGTTTCCTCTTGCCGCTTCTTTCTCTTGCGCTCAGTGCATCGCAGTAAATGACGGGCTGTAATGATGGCGTAGCGGGAGCTACTTCTTGCTGACGTGGGCTAAAGGGGACCACAATATGCCGCAAATAGAATGGTAAATATGGTGCACGACTGGCGCATCCAAAGCTCGTTTGAATACCTAGATACAAGCAGTATTCCAAGATCGAGAAGAGTCCTGTCTTGTCTTCACGTCACTTGTGTTGAAGGAGATGTATCACGTGATGCATCCTGGTGCCACAGACCCGGCAAGCGCCACAGATTCAGCCCCTCCGAAGACGGGCAAGACGTAGCTCTACTTTCATCTTGCGACGCGACTGCCTCATCTCCACTTATCGCCGTTTCCTCACGGAATTGAGATCTTGCTGCCGCTTACCTATCGTACTCGATTCTACACTATGCAAATATAGCCGTCTTCGAATTATTTCAAGGCAAGCTAGAGAAGCTATTTCCGACCGATTTCAACATGCCTCCAGGTACGTTTTACCATTTCTCCACATGTTGATCATCATATTGTCTTGTGCTCGTGAGGTTGGTGGGCGCATCGCGAGCGCGTGAAGCACAACTCCATGAAATTTCGTCTCGAGTTGTCGCAACCGGTTTTCTGCCCTTGCTAACCAATGCGCAGCTCTTAGTGAAGACGAGTCCTCCGATGTCGGTGAATTTACGACGCCTCCGCGTACAAGTCGCAGAAAGTCTACCTCAACTAGCACAGTACCTGAACAAATTCAAGATGATGTGAAATCCGAACAAGATTCCGAGCGCGATGACGACGAAGAGGATCTCGAAGAAGACGAGTAAGAGGCTATCGAACCTATTCAATGGGCAATACTCATACGTTGCAGGTTTGTTGTTGAAGCTATCAAGAAGCACCTGATCGACGACGATGCAAGTAAAGACTTGCCCAATACAACTTTATATGCTAACCGTGGTCGTAGGGAACTCTCAAGTTTCAAGTAAAGTGGGAGGGATATGAGGCGAAGAGTGATCTTACCTGGGAACCTGAGGAGAACCTTCGGTGAGTGAATGAATTTCTTCTATGGCTTATAGTCTTGATCTGATGTGTTCCCTGCAGGGAATCTGCCCAAGAAATTCTGGATCAATACCTGGAGAAACTCGGGGGTAGAGAGAAGCTTTTCGAAGAGACCAAAACTGCTGCCAAAACGAAGAAGCGCCGCCGAGCCACCAATGGAACGTCTAGCACTACTACAACTAAAACTACGAAGCGATCTCGAAGTGAAGCGCACCCTGCCGATTCTGAACCCCCTGCCACAACAAAGAAATGGAGTCCTCCTGCAGGCTCATGGGAGGACGAAATTGACACCATCGATGCTTGTGAAGACGAAGGCAGCGGCAAGTTGATCGTTTATCTTATCTGGAAAAATGGCCACAAGACCAAGCACGACGTTGAAATCATCTACAAGAAGTGCCCCCAGAGGGTAAGTGGACTATTCAAATTGATAAGGAGTTATGCTGACGAGAATTGGCACAGATGCTTCGCTTTTACGAGCGTCATGTCAAGATCATCCGAGAAGAGAACAAGGCTCTCGTTGAGGAAGCGGAAAACTAGAGTGGACACGAATATCGAAGTTATATCGTGGTAATCACTCTGCGCGCTTTTGAGCCATCGATAATACTAAGGCGTGCTTTTAAGGGACGGCGTTTTGGGGGCGATCATCATTGAGTTGTCACAGGAGCTTACTTGCTTTTTTATTGATCTTCTCAAGCAGATATGCGGAACGGAAATGTAACATTGATACTACCACAGATAGGCGAAAGCGCAGCATATGTATAAAGATGGTACGGATACTATGTATCCGTATTAGCTAACACAGCACTTCAGTAATCAATGTGGCATGGCATGTGATGATAGCTCGAGACTGGTACCTTGCATATTCAAGGGCCAGGGCGTTAGTGTGAGATTGAATTGAAGGGAAACGCGGCACGACAGGGCCCTTTTCTTCTTTCTTGACTTGATTAGACGCGTCTCGACGCGACGAGGTAGTCCCTAAAGGGCCAAAGGTGACGTTTTATGCGAGGCTGGGAAAAAACGAAGATTGGTCCAGCGTGTCAAAGCCCCTGTAGCGTCTCCACAGCGGGACCCTTGCAGCGAGGTTTTCTCTCTTTCAGGTTTCCCCAGCCTTGCCATTTACTGCATCCCATACCCTTGGGCATTAAGAAAAGACGGTGGCGGGGCAACGACTTATAACTGAGTGACTGGCCGTGTATTGAGTGAGACTGCGCATTCCAGTTTCCGCTCCTACATTTTCTTCAAGAAACGAATCTGACGATATCTCTTTGTGAAAGAGACCAATTCGCACGTTTATTACGATTACACGACCTGAATATCACGATTTCTTTTGGTTAGCTTGAGGTGCAACCCATCTTTGACTGCTACTCCAACTTCTACTCTACAACGCACTACAACCAATACTCAACTCAATTGAGTATGTCAACTCTTACTCTTCAATGAGAGTCTTGTCTTTGAACTCTCAACTAACCGTGTCTCAGCCCTGAGACATCTTTCTCAATCATATATTGTCTATCCCTACAACAGAAACAACAACCGCACTCAGGTCTCACCGACCAACCACTTCTCTCATTTAAACACCCACTCACTTTTCAACCGCCAACATGAAGAAGAACGACGTTATTGCCATCATCATCATTATCCTCTTCATCATCCTCGCAGGTGTCTCATTCGGCATCTGGAAGCTCGTCGCAATGGCCAAGAACCACATGAGCGTGAATGGCAGCGGCTCAAGCAGCGGCTCCAGCGGTGACATTGCCGACTGATTCAAACCCTGAATCGCCCAACATCGACCTCTCAAGGCTTTCGAGTCCTTCTTCAATACCCCTATGGAACGCTTCTGCGTATTGCTTATTTTCTTGTCTTTATTACTTGGGCACAGCGGTTGTTTTTGGTGGTCGTTTGACACCATTTCTTGTTTGTTGTTGATATACATAAAATCATGGCGGACTGTGTGGGTTGGTAATGTCTGGTCGGTTGATGATGAATCACTCATGTTTGGTTTACGGCGCAAAATCATGGCGACATTGAATGGGTTACTCGTTTTTTGGGTATATGGGTTATGACCTATTGGCTGCATATGAGTTCATATGAGCAATGCGATTAGGACGCAAGATAGATAGACTACTTTTACGATTATAAGAAGCCGGATACGGCATGCAAATGAGAACATAACAAAACGACACTGACAATGCACTTTATCTGTTGGTTTACGTTCGGTCGTGTGATATGTCAACGTGTGAATGACAGTGAAGTTCAACAACACCAAGATGCCGTCAACGATTCAGAATTACCTGGCCATGTCAGTGACAATGTATGTCTAGACGTATGTGCATATATAAATGCCTGCTGTACCATACACTTCTTTCCCAACCAACTTGACTGACTGACCTCGCATACTACATTGGAAACACAAACACGACATTATAGCTTACAATCGTTAGAATGGGAAAACTCAATGAACTCTCTCTTCTTGCCTCCAAGCTCAACCTTAACAACACTGAGGCCGACCCTAATGATCCAGGTGACATCTCTCGCTATCAGGAGCACCCTTTTGCTCGTTTCAACCCCGACGAGAGTCAGCCCGATGCCATGGACAAAAACAGCCGCGAGTATCGCGAGCGCATCGCAAAAATCATTGATGTCCTTGAACAGAACATTCGCATAGTCTGCATCCATTACAAGGACCTGAAAACCAGGTACATCGCCGCGCAGGAGATATGGGAGCAGCAGGATTGGAACGTCTTTGTGCTAGACCCTGCACGCAAACGAGAGAATCTAGAACACTTGAACATGTCAGGATTCGACCGTATTAAGTTCCACGATCATTCGATAAAAGGCAATGATCTTACTGCGTGGGATGCGTGTTTTTGCGAGCTCAAGACTGAGCTCCGCGTGATGGAGAGTCTGCTTGCAGCTGGGCGCCGTGAGCAGGCTCGTTTGGAAGGATCAGACTTGTTCATTCAAATGCGCAATGAATGGGCCAAGAATCAGAACGATTACGCCGACAGGCAGTCAGTTTCCAGCTGTGATTTAGATAGAACTTTATGCTCGTCCTGTGTCGACTCCAACCTTATCTATGATTAGAGACTGGATCCCAGTTGGAAGGACACTGAGCATAGTGTGTTCCATGAGGACATTAGGGGCTAGACAGAGGTTGCTCACATCCTGCTTGGCCGGGATAGCTCAGACGACCTGTAAGTTCTCGTAGCTTATCATGAAAGGAATGCATATTTAGCTACTGAGGATCCTTCGAATTCTAGTCGTGGACCATACTTTGCGTTTGTGGGTAGAAGAAAACGCACTCGCCGTGTATGTTGACGATAACAAAGTGTGGAAGTCTACGGATTTGTGACTTGTTTTCGCCGGTCTCCTCAACGACGCAGTCATGCTATCTATACATAGGTGAGTTATAGAATCATATTTGCCAAGCTCGTCTATGATCATAATTGGTATCCTCCATCTACAATAAGATAACCGAAATCTTCGAAGTTGGCGACACCCAAAGTCTCTTACCTCTCATTGGCCCAATTCATTTGCGCTGTCTCAAAGAGGCAACTCTCTCATCTCAGGATTGTATTAGTAGATGTCCTAATATTAGACCACTCATATTTCATACGATTCTTACTTTAATTGAAGCTTCTTCTAGCAGTTATTGCTTAGCATAATCGTCTTGTAAACAGTACCAAGTTCAGAGGTAACAAAATCACGGCATCCAACATCACACCAAAACCAGCACAAGGTACAATCCAGATCAAGTTCAATGTCCATTTGTCGACTTGCGACGCTCTATCAGTATTCAAAACAAGGATCTAAAACTGATCCATCTAGCTACTTGCAGTATGTCCTGCTCCATATTTACAACCAGAAAAAAGTGCACCCAAGACATTATAGTCTTTACTTGCGAGCAAAGGGAGTGGGAGTGGGGACCACAACAGGCTCGGTGGGAGCAGGAGGAGGGACCTGAGGCATGGGAGGGGGAGTGAAGCCAGGTACAGGAGTAGACATGGGGATAGCAGGAGGAGGAGTAGGGATGGCTATATACTGTTAGCATGTGTTGACTGAGTAAGGCTCAAGGTATCACTTACCACCGCCAGGACCTCCAGGACCTCCAGCAGGGGGGGGGACAGGCAACCAGCCACCGGGACCTCCAGGGAATTGACCATTGCCGGGCTGAGTGCCGTTCATAGGAGGAGACCAGAAACCTCCAGGAAAGTCTGAATAGATGTTAGTATATCTCCAAAGACCTCGTCGAGACCTGTACTCACGGAAAGGAGCAGCCATGGCAAGGGGAGCCGCAGCGGCGAGGACAAAGGCAACGAAACCGGTCTTCATCTTGATGGTTGACGTGAGAGATAGAAATAGAGATAGAGATAAAGTGAAATGATGTTGTTGGTCTGAAGAACAGAGAATGTGGTAATGACTTGGAGTCTTTATAACGAAAGAGACCAGCTCAAGCAAACAAGGATAAGAGACAGATATTGGGTCACAGACCGATACTTGTTGTTAAGAATAGAGACAGAGGATGGAATGAAGTCAAGAACCTGTTTTTCTATCTCTTCAAGCTGTGAAAGAGGCGAGGCTATATAGCTGTTGCTGTAGCAGGACATCCACCGGACCCCCTGATATTCTGCAAATCTTTCCCATGACGGAGAATTACTACGCTGGGCCCTTGATCGATCGACCGGTACATGCTGAAATAAGGTAAAACAAGAGGCCAGGAAGGTTTGCGTGCTACGTTAGTATCAACCGTGTGCTTGTGGTGAGCAAACCGGCAGATTGTGTGGGCCGCTAGAGTATCGTCTTGATGAGAAGCTTACTCGTACATACAAGGGTTCTATGCAGTATAATCGGAGAAATCCTGGGAAAGCGTGTCTGTTCTTGGATGTTTCTGTGCAAGATAATCTACGAGAGAGTGGACTAACAAACCTATTTCGAGACCAGGTATGTGGCCAATTTACGGTTAATAACTTTAAAATCTTATGTGTTTATTTTTTTAACACTTGATCCTTAATTCGACTGCTCCCCATCACGGAATCTCTTTCTTTGTCTCCAATATTAGGACCTCGATCTCTTGGTACATGTCATTCCAACCTCCAGAAAAACAAGAGTCAACACGTCCCCATAAAAAAGAAGAAGAAAAAAACCCACATATTCCAAACAAACGACGCGTCACTCAGAGAAACAAAAACCCTCGAGCAGCCAAACAAGCCCAAACCCCACCTCAAATTCCTCGACAGGGACCGTTTCAAGTCCAGGACTTGGACTTTCTGGTTTTGTTTCTCCACCAACCAATCGTCAAGAAAAGGCCTGAAGGAGCCTCTATTCTACAGTTTCATGTTTCTGCAAGGTACGCACAACGCGTGTATTGTTGATCGTCAGGGGGCACTTTTGAATAATTGTCCCCTACTCGAAAGGCCTCGATCAAAGAAGATGTGACGACGCCTGCAGAAGGAAGAAGGGGAACATGCATGCTCCAGAGGCTGGGGTTGAGATCCAGTGGGTTCGTCATATAGAGTCCAAGATAAAATTGTGGACTACTGGGTCTCTATCTGTAAATCAAGGTCCTGTAAACTGTTGACGTGGACGTTGGTTGAGATATGTAGCACTCTGAACGAAACTGGGGATCGGCATGGCTCCATATTGTATACGCAATGTCTGTCTTATCATGAGGAAATCCTGTTGCCCTTGCCTTCTATGTCATAGTCATACTCTATACTCCCCCATTCTAGTATTCCGTGCCTCATCATTAGGTATATGATGTCGCTTCCCAAACAAAAACAAGCCATTCACTCCTTGTAGGAGCTCTACCGTGCAAGATCAGGGTATCAACTTCTTCACTCGATCCTCATCTTTTGTCCAGAAGAGTGCTCCATCTCTTATCATGACGTACATCACCAACTCATGACTCCTCTACCACGGTCGAAACCACCTCGTAGCTGACGCTCAGGCTTGACAACCTTGCCTCTCAGGACCGTGTAGCGGATAAGGTTCTCGCAGTCTTCAGGCATGACACGCGCCAGCCAGATGCCTTGAGATGCGCCGGGACTGTCTTCTCCTGACCCGTTGACGCCGTTGCCATTCTTCTCAGCGCCATCTGTGCCATTCTGCTTCTCAGCAACAGGATCATCAAGACCGAACGCATTTGGTCGTCGGTAGATCATGACATTAGCAGAGTATTTGTGTCCTCCAACGTGGCTTATGTAGTATATACCAACGCCACCGGGCCTCTCATCGTGCAAGTCCCGATACAGGCCTAACGGCCTCAGCTGACGCTCAAACTCCTTCCTCAAAACAGGTGCACTCTGCGCACAGCGGACGTCGCGTGTCCGGTGACTGCACATGAGAATGACGGCGCTGTGAGGGCAATCGGTCAGACTGACGTCCGGGATGCCGGCGGCCGGGTCCGGAGACGGCAGTGAAGCGGGGAGGGGTGTGGGGTTGAGAGGAGAGATGCTGGTCGGTGCGTGGTTGATGACCTCAGCGACGATGCTGGGCACACTGAGAGGGTGAACGTTATGAAGGAGCTTGAAGGCTGGTAGGAGAAGTAGTGTTGTGGGCTCAGAGTAGTCGTCTGTGTCATGAGGAGTGGGCATATTGGATGCCGAGAGTTTGAGTTTCTGTAAACTGTCAGCATGCTGTTCTTGACCCATGTGAATGAGTTGATTTGAGTGAGACATATGCACTCTTGTTTCATTCACAACCAAATTCATACAACGCAGACAAGAAACTCACCCCGTTGGTAGGCTCACTCGCCTTGGAGAATGCCTCCATCACACTCCCCTTCTCATCAGCCACATCCCTCACCCAATCCGTCTTTCCAGTTCCCACCAAAAGATGAGTACTCCAAGCCTCGACATGGCCGTACAGCACATCCTCCTCCTCGATCTTGAAGCCCCTGGGATACCGAGCAGAGCAGTTCTCGCAGTCGTGCAGACACTCCTCGCCGTCTACTTTTGGATCCGTCTTGACAAACAGCTCCGAAGCCGAAGGCGGCTTGTCATCCTTTCCGCCGCTGCCCAGCACGGAGCTCATGATGTTTTTGAATGAGAGAGCCATTCTTTGCTTTGGTGGCGCGCGCGGGAGCCAAGATGGTGTAGCGGCGGTTGTAGAGGCAGAGGTGGAGGTAGGGGTTGGGGTTGGGGTTGAGGTTGAGGTCGGGAGAGGTTGTTGTGTGGATGGTAAAGATAAAGTCATGGTGTAATAAGAGTTGTCGGTTGATTTTAGGGCCCGTCTTACTCCAGATCCCGTTCGGCTCGGAATTGACTGACTGGCAGTGGTATTGATCCACTCCAATGCCTAATCAATTGGTAACTGATGCCTACCGTATGTAGCTACTAGTGACGATTTGTTGAGCTACTACTGATTGATAATCAACAATCAATCAAGACCAAATATGCAGGCAAGTCTATTATCGCGACATGTTCTCAAAAGAGGAGAGTTAAAACGTGCAGAATTGACCGAGTCTCTTCTTACACCATTCAACAACTGCTGCGCTGCCTCAAATACTTATTCACCTCAACACCTCGCTCAATTCCTTCGCTCTATTGCCCGTCCCGTCTAAATCCGATCCCCGAGCCGTCATAACCTGGGTACGTCACTGTCATTGGATCGGCTCCCACATAAAAAAAACTTATCAGATCCTGTCACTTCTTCACTGGCCGGAGTTTGACCTCAGCTGTTATCAATCCCGGCATTGCCTGAGACAAGCCACCTAGAATAGTAGACAACCCCGGATTTTTACTCGCCTTGAACAAAAGATGCAGACAAAGACTGCCAGGTGGTCGCGATGTCAGACTTGGAAAAAAACATACTTGAAATTATTCAACCTCATTCTCAATGATATAGCCTCTAACCCCAACCAAAAGTCGCTTTCGAAATTACTATAACAGAATGTAGCCGATTCAAGACTCTATCGGATGCTTAGCTATGACTGCTCACCGCTTTCCCACGCTTGTCACCCCCCGCTCAAGCGTTCTTCTTCCTGGCCTCGTCGTAACCCTCCTCTTCACTGTCTTCGTCTTCCTCATCTCCCTCTGCCCTCTCTTGGTCTGTCTTGTGTCGTCGGTTCTTCATCGCCTCTCGGATCTTGCGGCTCGCTTCATCAAATCCACCAGATGAATCCAGAGTCGTAAATCCACTGAGAGGGAATCCACCAGATCCAAACCCGCCTCCACTACTGCTCGAACGCGACCTACTACGGGCTCGAGATGGTGGTCGCGTGGAGAAGATGCCCACATGACCAATATTGCTGAAAGAGTCGTTGCGCGGGAGGGCCCGGCTCGATTGCGTCGTGCTTCGGCGCGAAAGAGCTGGTGGTGTCTCAGGCTCATATCCAGTACTGGACAGGTCACTGTCTCGTCGTCGGTGCGATTTGGGCGACGTAGCAGCACCACCCTCGGCCTTGTACAGGTCAGGTACAAGGCGTGCCTTTTCAAAGTCATCAAACATCTCAGGTCCGAGTGTGTTGATGACGTCCGTAACCTGGGTGCTCAGCTCGGCTCGCCTTAGCCGCAACTTGTGAATGTTGTAGTTCGAAGACGGTGTCAGGCACAGGAGCAATGGTCGGAGAGACTTGAAGATATCCACACCAACCTCACCAAAGCGCAAAGATGCAAACGTAATACCGACCATGAATGGCCACAAAGCGAAATAAACTACCAACAGTGGCACGCGCTCAGGGACGTAGCCCCATAGACGGTCCTGCCAAACCTTGAAGGTGATGATTGACGAGTAGAGGTGGTAGAGTGTTGGCGCGAGACCAATCGCTACAAGAATCTTCCATGTCGCCATGACATCGCGGCCACGAATCTTGACAGTTGATCCTGCCAAAGCTGTCTTGGCTTTCTGCCGACTGATAATCCTGGTCGCCACAAAGACAGGCGCAAATAGAATCAAGCCTGGAAGTGTGCATATGAAGAGGAAGAGAAGTTTGATCGATCGGTAGATGAAGAGGAAAATGACCTTAATCATGTTCATCTTTGCATACTGCACTTGATGGTCCTTCAAGTTGAGGTATCGTATTTGCGAGTTGTACTCCTTGACCGACGCAGATAAAGATGTGATGCGCTCGTCGTTCTTGTATCTCTCATAACCCATGCATAGTCTGCGGTTCAGTTCGATTACCACCGGCAATGGAAGCTTCTTGCCTGTAGGATTATAGAGTCGACGGGCGGCCTGGATCACCATGAGGGTATCGTAGTCGGGCGCAGAGACAGTGACAGAATTAAGGGCTTGGTAAACTGTGTCGAGAACCTGCCCAATGGCTTCACGACGCTGGTTGTTACAGTATAGTTCAACAAGATGGCGAGGGATTTCGAATGGAGCGCCAAACTCGACAACGGCGCGTGAGCGGAACTTGTGGGCATGGAAGTAGTTCATGCCAACAGGAACAATCTTGAGTCCACAATCAGGGTCCTGGGCCAGTGTTCCCAGAGCCATGATTGCAACACCAGCCTTGAGAGGCAGAAGCTCAGTGCGATCGTGACTACCACCCTCGGGGAAGATACCAACACAACCACCATTGCACAGGCGGGAAAAGACAGCTTCGTAGACCTTGGTCTGGTCAATATGGGGCGCCAACTTGAACTTGGTGCCTTGGTAGCCCTGAGCAGGCCCCTTCACCTCCTTGTTGGTGAAGTTGCCATCTTTGTCGATATCATCACGACCTGTGAGCTGTTGCAAGGCAATCTTGCCCTTGAACGGTCGCTTGACACGGATCTCCTCAGGACCGAGAATCTGGGAAATATCGACGCTGGCGCCACTTTGATTCTTGGTGGACGGAAGAAAGAGCATACCCTGAACCTCACCCTGACCCTCTCCAAATTTAGTACCGATACCACGGACTAGAGTCGGGTCGTTAATGGGATCGGGGAGGTAAATGGTGCCGGTTGCTGGTTTGGCAGCATCCTGGGCGCGACCAACAGGAACTGAGCCGACTTGTCGTGAACCCCATCCAATAAAGCCGTGAACCGATTTTTGGGCAATGAGGAGAGACGCTCGTCGTTTAGCTTCATTACGGAGGGTGCGCTGGAGGATAATAGCATCGACGAACTGTTATAGGTATTAGTAATTTGTGATATAGTTCAAGAGTCTAAAAGTGATGCTTCATCTCTTTCTCTCCGGTTCAGCCGGCAATGATAGGGCCAGGTTCAAGACCAGAACTCACCTGATTAGCATGCGGCGCAGCGACGAATAGAACAGGGCCAGTCTGAGGAACGCGCCAGGCACCTCGAGGTACGACTTCTCGGAAGAACATGTCGACAATGTTACCGACAGAGTAGAGAAACATGTCGTACTTCCAGTTCACCATGGGATATAGCTCCTTCTGCGGGGTCGAGTTTGTCGCAGCCTGCGGCGCGGCCGCGTCCTTAGTCCCAGCATGTGTAGACATGTTGGGCAGGCGACGGGGAGACCAGCGCTCCTGAAGCAAGTGAGGGAAACGATGTTTTGATGTCGGACTGTGGATATCGATATTGGGAAAATCTTAGCAGAGCTAGACAAGCGGGTGTGTTCGATTCGATGTGAGGGGCGGCAGGCCTCTAGACGGAGCGGACAATGGAACGTCGGGCGGAGTAGAGAGGTGGTCGAGTGGTAAATTATGTAGAAGGGCCAGGACCGAGTCTCGACGGTAAGTTATGTTTGAGTCTTTTGCATTCCTGGTGGGCGACAAAATGAGATGGAGACAAGAATGGATAAGATGCAGCAAATAGAGATGGTGACGGAGAAATAGCTAGGACTGGGGTTGGGGGCAAGGACCCATAGAGGGGAAGGCGAGAGAATAAGGTGATGAGGGAGGTGCCTACCCAGTGAGGAAAGGCGGATTTTGGAGCTGAGAGCTATGGTTTTAGCTAGGGAATAAGTCGAATGTTGAAGCACTTTGTAGAGCAAATTGAAGACTCTCGAAAGACTTCTTTTTTCTTTTGTACATTACTATTGTCCTCTATCAGTGTTCTAAACTTCAATCACCTGCTTGACATGGTTATTCGGCTGAGCCATGAGGGAACCCGTTCTCGCTCTCGGTGTTTTTCCCCTGCGAACTGTAGGTCACTCCACTTACATCGGAGATCCGGTACGGCACGGTACGGTGCAGTCTCACTAACGCAACCAACATAAGAGACATTGATGTACCAGAACATGCCAAACATCCAATGTCCAATATAAGCCACAAGATAGCGGTGTAGTCTCTGCGACCACAAACAAACAGAGAGGCAGGTAAAGTGGTGGATCATGTAGTAATGAAACAATTGATTCATCAACGCATGCTCCTCCTTTGCCCAGACATCCATTGACAAGGTACAGTCATAAACCACAAGTTATTTCCTAACACTATCGTCACCTCCCCAGCCACTGACAGTTGGTTTAATCACCCTTAGGGTAGCAAAGCCAGTGGAGGTTAATAGAGGTTCAACCCTTGCAACCTATCCCGAATTCCATACGAATTTCCGAGAAACAGGGTGGAACCTATCCGTGCGCCCGAATCTTCACATGTCAATTGCAACACCTCAGTTTTCGCTATTATATCACAGTTCTCAAGATGGATCACCCAGAGCCAGATATGTAAAAACTGGTATTGTTTTGCTGGGCGCAAGTCTTATGAAAAGAAGCCAAGTCCCAACAAAAATGACAATCCAAATCGTATTGGATGCGGTTGAGAGTCTAATGCGCCAGGTGTGCACTCCATCCACCAGTCCATGACCTATCAGACCCTTTCTGTATCCCGAGGTCGAAAGGATCTCTATGTTTTTGTAGACGCTGGCTTGTGTTTGCAGCTGCAGATGGCGCTACACCTGCAATCTTGGCAAATCCCTTAATTCTGCACGCAAACGGCCCTAAATGGTACAGTCCATGGTTTTGATATAGTCAGGGTGTGTAGTTGTTAAAGTATATCGTGTCCCAATACACTTAGAGCTTTGTTCAATAACCACCTTGGAAAGCCACGCTGCGTCACATCGCCAAGTCCTATCGTAATAACACACCATAGTGGCTACCCTAAATGTTGTACACCAATTATGTAACTCCACAAACGTGGCTTTCAACGCTTTCCTCGCCGTCGACTCTTCTTCTCTGGTACGCTTGCACTGCCGCCTTCAAGCTCACCCTCTTCGATTTTGCCCTCCTTTTCCAATTCTTTCAACTTCTCCTGTCCAGAAATGAACATGCTTAGATCTCGGTTCGTCTCTTGAAGCTCAACATACTCTTCTTTAAGCTTCTCCAACTCCTTGGCCATTGCCTCGTGGTCACTGTTGAGATGCTCGATTCGTTTCATCAACCCCTCGTTTAATCCCTTCTCTTCTTGGAGAGATTTACCAAAGGTGCGAGCCAAACTTTCGCTCTTACTCGCCTTGTTGCGTTCTCGTGCAAGCTGTTTCTCCAGCTCTGGGATTGTCTCTTGACTGAGCGTCGTGTACTTTGCATCTAGTAGTGCAAGTTTTTCCATCGCCTTTGAAGCTTGAGTAGCAGCCCCCTCGGCAATAGCAGATGCCTTTGAGGCCTTGTCGACTGTCTTGCTAATCAACTCCTCGTAGTATGCCCGCTGAGATTCAAGTTGACTCGTGACTAAATGCGTATACTCCAGCCCAATGCTCTCGAGCTTGGCCCGGGGTACGACGTCCTCTCCTTCCAAGTGGCCGATTGATCTGTTTCTCGATGGGAGCTCCACCACTTTACCGTCGCCTTTATCTCTGATGAGTCGGTGCACCCACATGTCTCCGGCATAGTCCCAGACATGCTGCGTTTCTAACTCGAGAGCAAAACAGTGTGCTGTCTCTTTCCAGTGATCCTTTGCGTGGCCACCTTTGTATCGGCCACAACCAACATAGCCACAGATTAGGCAGATCCATAAGTCGTCGTCACAATCGCAGACACTGCAAAGATTTGAAGCTCCCGAGCCAAAGGGTTCCGTGTGGGGGTTCCTTGGATCCGAGTCTGCATTAGGCGAGGTGTTGGTAAATCGACAGACTGGACATCCAGCACCTTTCCAGTTCTGGAGGCAAGTGCAGTGGAAAACGTGAGAACATGGAATTGTCATAAGTCCGTTTGTTTCATCCATACGCTCCAAACATACGGGACAAGTGGGAAGTTCCACCAAATTCGGCGTCGGGGGAGGAAACGGCCTGAGACTACTCGACATGCCAGCTGATGATGATAGGGGCGAAAGAGCGGCACTTGACTTTCTTCGTGTCGGCGTTTCAAACGTTATACTCTTGATAACCACTACATGACATATTTGTGGCTGTAATATGTTAGTAAAGATTACGTCAACTCCTGATGCGTGCCGTGACTTGCCTCCATAGCATTAAACACTTTGCCATCAAATTCTCGCCGCCATTGCTTCGCTCGGAAGTTGTCTCGAAACTTGAGCAAAACGAGATATCTGTTCATCCTCGAGGTCATAACCATGCGGCAGTGACTGATATCGCCTGTCCATTGTTCTCCCACAAATCCCATCAGATCGCCAGGAGACATGTAGGCAGGCACTGCCGGAATACAAAGAGTTGTGCAATCATTGTCTTTTGCGCCGACAGTCTCGCTTTCAGGGTGGTCCGCCTCTGTGAGTCCGGGTGTTTCATCTCCTTCCCGATAGAAATGTACAACCCCCCATCCAAGCTCGGTATTCTTTGTCTCGAGTGGAAGAAACTTGGCTTTGGTCGCTGTACCAGCGCCTCCGAATGTCGGTCCCAGCGAAGGAGCCGCAGAAGGGCCACTTCGACTAGCTTCGCCAGCCATCGCGTGGCCAGTCCGTAGATCGATCGTTTCGAGGCTTACACGGCCAAATCGCCAGTCTCTAACTGCGGCTTGTGGATGTATCGCGACAGTCGAGCTCGGGGGAGGGAAGCTGTTTGTCCGCTCGAGCCACTGCCTTTCAGATACAATTTCAATCTTTCGATCAGATTCCTTGGCCGGCGCTCTTGCAACTGCGCCACAGTCTATTATGCCCAAGCTTGACGATGACGAGTTTTGCTCTGCGAGGACGTATGGATGTGTCGGGTTCACGAAGCCTGGTAGGGGAGAGTCAGAAGTTGGTACCTGGTATGTCGTTCGTCGGTCAGGTCGCGGGTGAAATGGAAAGTTGTCAAAGACACCTGCTTCTGGAGGTGGAAGCCAGATAGACTCGTGATCCGGCTCTAAAGTTGTGGCAACCGGATGAGGAGTCGGATAAAGCTCGAATTTTAGGTGATAGAAGTAAGACGGCATAGCCTAACGTATCAACCTGCGGCTCGATCGATCGTAAGGAAAGATACGTGAAACCTTGGTCGTAAGTCGAGTCGGAGGTTGGGGAACAAAGAAGTGTTTTGTCAGTTACTAAGGGGGCAAAAAGAGATAATGTTGAAGTAATAAGAGTTTATAAATCATCATATGACAGCCTGGGACCACAAGAACAAAACGCCGCGGTAGACACAAGTTTTTAAAGAAGGAAGAATTATGGTCGCAACTTAAAGCTCATGAGGATTATTTCTGCCCCACCCATCATGGGCTGGGCTGCGGATGTTCGGGCATGAGGGGCACCCCACTCAGCGCAATCAATACTTACATGCATCATTTAGAGTTGGAAAGTACGATCACAATGAACACACGTCACTGAAGAGATGGAATAGTCGTATAGACTTAATCAAGTCTATTAGCACTTGGCAAGATTATTGCGTGTGCAAAAGCTACATAATAGCTGAATATGCTAGTCATATCAGGCCTGGAAGTTGCCTGATTCGAAATGTCATACCAAAGTCCCAAACGCCGTTGTAAATCCACCGTCACCTGAAAATCGCTTACTGACCGCCACGAAGTCGGAGAACGAGGTGAAGGGTGGACTCCTTCTGGATGTTGTAGTCGCTCAAGGTGCGACCGTCTTCCAGTTGCTTACCAGCAAAAATGAGACGCTGCTGGTCAGGAGGAATACCCTCCTTGTCTTGAATCTTGCTCTTCACATTGTCAATAGTGTCGCTGGATTCAACCTCAAGTGTAATAGTCTTTCCGGTGAGAGTCTTGACGAAGATTTGCATACCACCACGCAGACGAAGGACCAAATGGAGGGTAGATTCCTTCTGAATGTTGTAGTCAGAAAGAGTTCGGCCGTCTTCCAACTGCTTGCCGGCAAAGATAAGTCGCTGCTGATCGGGAGGAATACCCTCCTTATCCTGGATCTTGCTCTTCACATTATCGATGGTGTCGGACGACTCGACTTCCAAAGTGATAGTCTTTCCGGTAAGTGTCTTGACGAAGATTTGCATACCACCACGAAGGCGGAGGACGAGATGAAGGGTAGATTCCTTCTGAATGTTGTAGTCGGCGAGGGTTCGGCCATCCTCAAGCTGCTTGCCAGCAAAGATCAGACGCTGCTGGTCAGGAGGAATGCCCTCCTTGTCCTGGATCTTTGACTTGACGTTGTCGATGGTATCGGAGGACTCAACCTCAAGAGTGATGGTCTTGCCAGTGAGGGTCTTGACAACTGAGGAGATAAGTTAGTGGCGAATCCAGTGGCGATGATGTTGATATCACTTACAAATCTGCATACCACCACGGAGGCGGAGAACAAGATGGAGGGTTGACTCCTTCTGAATGTTGTAATCAGAGAGGGTACGGCCATCCTCGAGCTGCTTGCCGGCGAAAATCAATCGCTGCTGGTCAGGAGGGATGCCCTCCTTGTCCTGAATCTTGGACTTAACATTGTCGATAGTGTCAGATGACTCAACCTCGAGGGTGATGGTCTTGCCAGTCAAGGTCTTGACGAAGATTTGCATGATGGCGGTGTTGTAGTGCGTATAATCTGTGTTATGTTTCGGATGAGAGAAGGCAGATGTATCGCTAGTCTCGAGCGAGAGTAAATGTGTGATGGAGAGAGATGTTGTAGGAAGAAAAGAGGATGAAGTAGAGGAGAGTTGGGAGAGGTTTAAGTAGGTGCTGAGGGGAAGGCACTGTTTGTTTGATAATCAAGCGGGCGGCGGGCGCCAAATGGAAGGTGCGAGGGGGCGCAGTGACAGAGTTACGCCTGCCAGTGACGAACGGTAGCGACAAGGCAGGCGTGGCAGACAAGACAAGGAGCGCAGCTTCCGGGTCCGGATGATTCATTAGAGCCAATGACGGCGACGACTAGGGAAGGCTCCAGAATCCGGCCAGGCTGCCAACCGCCACAGCAAGTTTAAGATACTTTGTGCTTCCGCATTTAGGGTATGGTATTTAGGTACTAGAAACATGCATTGACATTTATCATGAAGAAGTGGGCCTGGAGGCTGAAGTCAGACTCACTCGCAACGTGCTTCGTTCGCTCATTCATGCTCTGGTGTTTTCGAGCACAATCTAGAAGGCGGCTTAGAAAGACAAAGCGTTCCGATAACGGACTGCATATATCACGACCTGAAATATGAGATTTCACTCAACTGCAAGCATCCATTGTAGCCACTGAAATAATACGTGACTCTTCCCGTCATGGATGTCGCATTCACTTGCAAGTCGCCCGTCACCGCCGTGATTCACCATCGGGCCATCAGCAGATAGATACCCACGGCCAAGCGCTAGAATGCACCGGAGCGGAGTGGCGGGTCCTGGGCGACGGCATGTCGCCACTTTACCCCGGGAAAGGCCCAAAAAGCAATGCGTGATCTGGATATGTTTAACAAACACCATTCAACAATAAGGGCAATCTTCAAAGGGTGGCAAATCTTCTCAGCAGTCGTCGGGACATTTCAGGTGATCGTCACCCCAAAACGATTACTACGAGGCTTCGGGTTCAGGAACCGCAACACTCTTGATCAACACCTATACCGAGATTAAACTCAAGGTGGAGCAGCACCACTAACAAAGACGGGAGGGTCTTCTTCATAGTGTGCACCTGGACGGACACTTCTTTGGGGTATTCGCTTCCGACTATCAGTTGCAGCCTGCCATGCCGAACTTATCACATCAAGAATTCCGACGATGGCTCAACTCTCATCTCGTCTCAATTTCAACATCAAGCTCAAATGGCGAGGGGGTCACCGACATCTGCCGTTCGCTCAATCCGGTCTCGCCTATGTCGGCGACGTCATCTGCTCACTGTTATGGCCCGTGAGGACCCTGCCTCTTCAAGACTACCCTGTTCGCATCAACGTGTCGAGTTGGATGCAACACAACGAGACTGGTTTGTTTCGAGCCTTTGCCTGGGACAACCTTCAACAGCATAGAATGCGATAGCCATTTAAATTCCCAGCAACAGTTTATCTCCAATTCTGACAGCTGTCCAAATTTGTCACCCTTGGTCATCAAAAGTCGCTATCCGAGCTGATAATGACTCGATTCCATATAACGATTGCGCAGTCATTGCGTCTTATCACGACCCCGCCTTTCATGGTGTCGGCACCCTTTTGAGTCTTGACAATTCGCGCTAAGATAGCTCATTCTCTGAGGACGGTTGTCTGTGTCCTCAACGTGGAAGATAACAATCATTGCTTACCAGGTTGAGCATATTATCACAGGGGAGGCTTCATACTGTTCTCAAGATCTGGGCTTCAGAAGGCCAGATATCTACGATCTCACCGAGTCTATCTCAAAAACGTCCAAGTAAATGGGACTTGCTACTTCTATTCCACACAGATCATACTGTCCCCCAGCCTCCACACCATCTGCCATATTGGACTGTATCGAGCGACTAGTCAAATGTCTTGATGTCGCAGCTGATACGACCGCTGACCGTGCTCTGACCTCCTCAATTGATCCACCGTAAACACAAGTCCGCAGTGGGAAACCAGCTAGGTTGGATAAGACATTGTCTCGGATGCTTCGAGTGCCTGGTGATTCAAGCTAATCATCATAGGAATGAAGCAGTGCATAATGCATCAGGTTTCTCTTATCAGATCACTGTTGAGACGCTTACTGGGTCTTTCATCACTTCACATTCAGGTTCGAGGTCTGTAGTGTTTAAGGTTTGAAATCATTTCGATATACTCGTGGCAGTACTACAGCACTTGCCTAGCATTTAGCCTTTTTTGTAACTATTCCAACATCCGTCCCTTTGTCAAATTGCTTAAAAAACATAGTTCGCTCTGCTCTGCTCTGCTCTATCGACCACTGCTTGTCGCGAGTCCAGCCCACTTGAGCTCTTCAACGCCCCCAAAAAGATAAATCACTCACACCTCCGTGTAGGCTCACCAGCCATGCAAAATCAATCATTCCTCAAATGCCACTTCATCAAACATGATCCCATAATAATACCATAAAAATGGTGAGGTTCGCTTTCGTCTGTATGGTACGTGATCCCGTCTCCTCCCAGATCTCAAAACAATAAAATATGATAAAAAGAACTAAAACGCTCTGTTTTCTTGAGTCATACATTCATAGAAGAAAGTCATAAGAAGGTCATAACACATTTTCCCGTGTCAGGTTGCTTCGTGTTGTCGGGCGGTGACCAGCCGTGATAGAATGTAATATTCATGTTCGTATGCTCAAAAGGACAATTCTGGGGTCGCTGTTGACCAAGATTGAAGAGGCCTTGCCAACGCTGTCGCTGTGATAAAAACAAGTGTGTAACAAAGGAAAAGGCGGGCGCTCAAAGAGCACCATCATATTGTTGACAGTGTCATAGCATTGTTGCTTGAATTGTGTTGTCTTAGTTGGCCCGGATAACAAGCTTGGAAAGGAACTTGTTGGACAGAGAGTCGAAGTCGTAACGGTCAAACTTGGACTCCTTGCGGGTACGAAGATAAGCCTCTGTGACAGGTATTAGTGGCGTGATAAGAATAGGAGACTTGGAAAGGAACATACCGTGCTTGATGACATGCTGTCGTACTTCAGTCATAGCCTCGCAGACCGAGGTGTTGTTGTGAAGGAGGTGGCCGTGCTTGCGAGTATCCCAGTCGGTGAAAGAAGGGAGCTTCTGGGAGATGGCGTGGAAGAGACCAACAATGACACCAACAGGTGTTGTCTCCATGTCGGTACAGAACTTGTTGACGGCGACAGGGTCAGGGACTCGGTAGTGGCAGTCGAACTGCATCTCCTCCCAGACAGCAAGGAGGATGGAGGCAATCATGAAGATAGTGGGCCAGTTCTTCATCTTCTCGCCACTGTAGACACCAGAGTACAGAGCAGAGAGCTCCTCAAGGATGTCCTTCTGCAACTCACGCCACATGTCGGCGAGAGCACACTTGATCTGGAAGTTGATCATGACAGGGGCGACAGTGCGACCGTAGTATTTGGAGTCCTCGTCGTCGATCTGGCCATCAAGGTCAACCTCGGATCCTTGGTTCTCGACCATGGTGATGTGCATGGTAAGATTGTAGGCAAGAACAAGCTTAAGTGACTTTCGGATGACAGGCATCTTCTCCTTGACGTAGAAGCGGTGAGCAGTCTTGAGAATCTCGGTGATGAAAGGAGTGCCCTCGAAGTGGTCGTCAATGAAATCCTCGAAAGGCCCATCGATGTGCTTGTCAAGGTACTCAGACAGAGCATCAAGACGAATACCCTCAGCACCGACATCGAGCTTCTCAGTGCGGGTCTCGAAGTCAATGGGCTCCTGGTCAGTCAGTGTGGACTCAACCCAGTCAACAGAAAAGCAGCTGTCATCGGCGACAAAGACCTCGCGAACCATGACAGGGAGGGCAAAGCCGTAGCCATGAGTGATCCACATGAGAGTCTCCTTCTGGGCGAAGCCCTTGACGTTGTAGACTGAGACACCACGGTCCATGTGTCGCTCATAGTCGGCCTTCCAGTCTTTCATAAAGTAACCAATATCCTTGATGTCAATACGAGTGCAAGGGACCTGCCAGAGACGAGCATGAGAAGGCTGGCAACCAGCACATGGCTCTCCCTTATCACAGGTCTTCTTAAGGAACTTGCATCGCAAGCAAGCTCGGAGTTTTCTGATCTCACTGGCCTGCTTTCTCTGCTCGGGCAGGAGAGGTCCCTTTCTGCGGCCAACCTTCTTCTCGACGGTACCATCCTTCTTGCCATTGGAAATGCGGCGAACAACATTCTTGGTCGTGCTCTTGGCAATTGGGCTCTTGCGAGGACCCGAGTTTCTGCGGTTGGTGCTGCTGGAGGAAGGAGATACGGATCCGGCACCACTTCCGGGGCTGTGGCGGCTTGAAGAGGGCTCGGACTTGATGGGGACAGTGGCCACAGTGGTGACGGCGACGGGTTGAGGGCTGTGGCTATGGCTATGGCTATGAGCGTGGCTGTGGTTGTGGCCATCGTTGGTGAAGCAGTTGCGGTGGGCCCCAGCATCGACATAACCATCAGACTCGGGGGAGAAAGGAGAGTAAGGGAAAGGGGCGATTTCCTCGAAGCTTCCGAATTCCAAAGAATTGGCGCCATCGGATGAGTCGGAGTTGGTCCTCAAGTGAAGAGTCTGAGATGGGTTGAAGATGGCCGCACCTTGAGCATGAGCGTGCTGGAACTGGTCAAAGTTGGGCTGGTTCCAGTCCACCATGGCCCAGCCTTCACCTGATGATGAAGGAAGGGACAGGACCTCGAGATAAGTACCAGTGGGCGAGTTGCTGCCGACGCTGTGGGGCAATCCATCCATCTGCAGAGTGTTCTGAAACTCCTGCCAGTTCTCCATTCCGGTGTTGGGCCATTGAACCGTCTGGTGGTCGTCCATGGTGGGCATGGCGTTGAAGGTCGATTCCAGGAGGTTGGCCTGGAGAGCAGCCTGTGTGGTCGCAGGAAGGTAGTCGAGGGGATTTGTCGTCTGGAAGTTGGCAGGGAAAGCATTGAAGCTCATGAGCGCGGCATCCTGAATGAACTGTGTCATATCAGCAGCAGCGAGGTGCTGCTGGTGCTGCTGTTGTTGCTGTTGCTGTTGAAGGGCCCAATCCGTCAGGGGGTTTACGCTCGGCTGGAAAGGTGATTGTTGTAGCGGCGAGTGCTGGCTGTGAGGGCTGGCGGATTGCGATGGAGGAGAGGAGTGGTGCTCCTCAGGGCTCATTGAAGCATAGCCGTGAGAGTGATTTGAAGACATATCGAGGGGAATGGCCCAGTGTCGAGCGTCCTGGGACATGATGTTTGAAGCGGCCGAAGGACTCGAATGGGCTGTGGCTGTCGAGTACGTTTGGTAAGCAGCGCGATTTCGAGTGTCGAAGGTCGTCAAGTCGAGATAGGCATCACCCCCGGCGTTGTTGAAGTCGTAAGTCATTCTGGGCAAAAAGCAGACGGGAAGCGGAGTAATAGACACGGGTGATCGATGAATTGTAGGAACTGAGCGGACGACACCGCTCTTTCGTGAAGTCCCTGTTGAAGTGAAGGGAGAAGGTTTTGGAGCAGCTGGAGAAGGAGAGGGACTGCTGGAGAAGGCTTAACGGGTAGATCATGGGTTAGTCTCGCTGCTGTGGGCGGGTTGTCGATGGGGTGAAGAAGCGGTGAAGCCGTCGGGATATGCAGCCAATGGCCAAGCCACCTGAGATGGAGGCGCCCACCCACTAAGGTGGCCGCTACTCAAGCCTATCCGCTGGCGGCGTCCGCACCAGTGCAGTTCACACGACCCGCCTGCACCCCCCGGAACCCTTACTGCTGCGACCTTCCTGCGCCTCTGCCAGGGGGGGTAGTATTGGCCAATTGTTGAAGGGGGATCGCAGACATGAGTGAAGCTTGGTCCATTAGTTAAGAAAGATCTGTCTATGCCACACAAACACAAACAGATATACCCCAGGCTCGTCCAACCACCTCTTTGCCGCGTGCGCCGCCATAACCCGAAAGCCTTGATCCTGCACCCCGATTAAGACGAGTCCCGATAGACTTCCCATGAATCAAGCAATCCGGCCTATCGCCGGTGATCAAGGCCCCAGTCCGGCCCATAGACCAGCCTCCATCCACCAAAATAGTAGCTACTGCACCGTACCGGACTGTAGACCATAGTGCTCCTATGCCTATGCTAATTATTTCCCAGTTGGCTTCTTGGTTGGAGAATCACGATACGATGCGGGGCATTGTGCCAACAGATCCATTGTGGCCATATATCGTGCATGAAATCCAGGTACCCATTTGCAGTGTTCCTGAGTGGGTGGCTCTATGGTTCCCGCTGATGGAGTGAGACTGAGATTCTGTCTAGCTATTCTGGCATACTGCTGAGTGTTGTCCAACAACGATACTGTTCGTGATGTGTCGTGATAAGGTTGTGATGTTGATGTTTGACTTGCGCCATCTTATTTCTCTAGTCGTTTTGGGTCAATTGAGGCCCCCCCACCCTCTTGGCCCCATACAAATGTCAGAAAGGATCCGGCCCGGATATCAAACAGTGTATTTTATGCCACTGTGAGCAGTTTCTCACTGATCGATAGTGCTATACAGTGTATACACAGACTGTACAGGTGTCCACAATCTGTCAACCATTGACATCCCATTCACCAACTCACCATGCAGCGGAACATCGTTACAGCACAGGACCGTTGATGGTTGCATTACATTACCACTGCAAGCAGATGGAACTCATGGTGGCGACTGCAAAGATATCAGCTTTACATTGGGCTATCACCAATACCCTCTGCCTCATCGACATAGTACATTTATGCTATTGCACCGTCTGCACGTCGTGCATTGGAAAAACTCCACCATCTGCCTCTATGTGGTGCAGTCTTTGTTACAGCCTAGACAACACAACTCGCCCACGCCGAGATCTTTTCCCCCGTCCAAAACATGGAAGTCAAGACGTTCATGACCGAGACAAGCTCCAGTCGGTTACGCAAGTCATTCTCAACTCGTGCACGGCGGTAAGCCACATGCTGATGGCAGCACAATCGTGAGCGGCTGCGTTCTCAGAATGTCTCGACGATTGGAATGGAATGCTACACCATCAGAGCTGCACGTGCGAGAGTTTGACTTAGCCTGTACCCTGGTACCTACTAAATCTATGAGTTGGACAGTTTGAGCCATCCATCATGTCATGCATTGCATCCAATGGCTTCGGGGTCTGCGACCCCGTACGATTCGCGTTATCAGGGCTAATTCTAAAGAATAGCATGTTATTCTCGATCAACTAAATTCCTTGGAAATAGAATTCTCGGCCGTTTGTTTCGCTGCTCCAGCGGCAAAAAAACGCTCTAGATGGATCTTCCTCAGCCATCTCCCACCAACCATCAAACTCAGAACGGAACTGTCAGCGGCCAGTGCTCTTTAATCCTTGTCATGGCCTCACTTACAAGACCAACAACCAGCTTCGCCGAAGCACTAAGCTCAGACTCCACCGCAGGGTCTTGCAAGGGCCAGCTCAGTTGGTTAGGCCGTCGATCCCGCTCTACCTTCCAAAACGCCCCATCCGTTTGTCTGTATGGCGAGACTGGTGCTCGTGATTGCCAGCGAACACATCAAGGATCAGTGCCAAATATCTCCATCCGATGCATCACAGCCAATTGACAGTCTTTCCCCAGCAGAATATGGTCCTCAAATCCTGTTCGGAAGATGCACGATATGTACGCGCACAGGAGTTAATGCGATGAATCGTTCTCAGCTTAGTTCTCTACAAGCTTGGAGCTCTACTGCGGATAACTGATGCGATTGATCACGATCAAGAACATCCACAGTAATCCACTGTCTCCCGGAGCTTTTGCCACAATATGCAACAAGTGTTGTGGTGATCTATTTGTTGGAATGGAAATGATCATTGATCATTGCGCCGACATATCCAGCTGTCATGCCGATATAGATAGTATCGCGGGTCGGGTTACATACTGACCATAGCTGTTGCCGCGCGCCATACTTGCTTCCTCGGCTGACCAGATCACTTAGGCTTGCATCTTCGCCAAAACATGACGCCCAAGGGACCTGATGGGCTAGTACTACAATCATGGATTGAAAGATCAATTGCATTGAGAACGGACGAAGTCATGACCTTGATTCTTGTCTAGCCTTCGAACTAGGCATGTGTCGCACAGCAAGTGTCTTCAGGCGTACGAGCATTGGCCACAAACATCCACCTTCAGGCTATCTCGATCTAGCATATGAAAAATCGCCCGCGTCAGGTGTAACTGCAATGAATTGACGATAGAAGAGACAAGGAATTGCCGGCGTTACAAGAGTATCATGTCAATACACAAACCTGCTGCTGTGTCTTATAAGCCACGCAATACGCTGGCCAGCCACCCCGGAGTAAAAGCAAAGGCCACCCTGTGCCTGTGTGTGATGTTCCTCAGGCCTGTAGCACGAGGCTTGAAGACATGGCGCACGCACAGTCTTGTCTGCGGCCATGCTGCGGGACCGCACGTTCATGCTGGAACACAAGGAGTGATGTCAGTCAGTATCAAACTCCCTACAGACTCAGAGAGTAAGTTGAGACAATATCTAACACTAAACTATCGAGTCTCAGGAAGTTCAGCAGCACTTGTTTTGGGAACCCCTTACTCAGCTGCCGTGTTCCATATTAATCTCTGTTCCCCCTGATATGTTGACCGCATCTGATGCTACAAGCAGGGTTCTGTTCTCCCGCAGCATCCTGGCTTTCCGTGTGCACGTCGGTTCTCCCTCTAGCCCCAAAGAAAGATCTGCAACATTGGTCACGGAGAATCGATGATGCGAGCTACGGGGACAGCGCATCTAGAGATTCATGCGGAAAAACTAGCTTTTCCTCAACAGAACAGCATATCCAGTAGCGCGAGTCATGTCGGAGAGGACGACGCGCGCGCCAACAGATAGTCCGTCCAATAACCAAGATTTTGTCCGGCGAAGGCCTAGACATGGGAGTTACCAAGGCAAACATGACATGTCGATGTGGGTTCGGGTTCTTTGGGCTCTGTACATAGTGACTGCCGCCATCAATAGCCAACGCCAATTGCCCAAAGCGAGACAAATTCAACGGCGGTGATTCCAATGGGTGTTCTCAGGCCGGTACGTACCCTACAAGGATGGTAGTAAGCCGCATCGCATCTTGCTCCACTGCCGATGGATTTTGTTGCGGCAGCTATTGGCAACTCTGTCGCCATCAGACCATTTCTGACGCAGGGGTAGTTGACGCTCGACTTAGACCTCGTACTAGGGAAATTTTCAGGGACAGCCACTGGCGGTGAAGAATGACGAAACATTGGCATTCAGACAAGAGATGAATGATCTCAGTTCAATCACAATCATCCAATACATATATCTAATCTTCATACGATATCGGCCGCCTCACCTCCACAACCGCTCCGAGACGATCATTCCCCGCCGTGGGGACGCAAGGAACGTGGGCTCTGGTCTCATTTCCACTGGCTGTATTTGTACGTGCGTATTATTGAAATGCCGTGGCCACGTCGATCACACTCGATAACGAGATTGCTCTCGATCTGATCCCGAGCTGTGAGGGGCGCTCCGACTAAGGATCAATGCGGTAAACGTGCTAGCGGCTGTGGTTTGGCCATGAAGTTGTTGGTTATGGAATTGAGAGGATAGACTATTGAATCAGTATGTTTAACCATTCCTGAGGGCATTGTTTAACCGAGGCTCTTCAGAGCTGCAGCACTTGGAGCCAAAGTATCATGCCTCTTGCGTGCCTACACATTCTTGATAGACATTCGTCCCCATTATAGAACTTTACGATACCAACATTTGTCATGTCGCGAGTAAAGCTAGGGCTCTTGTGAGTTGTTCCGAAAAGGCTCTGCAATTCCACTGGGAACCCTGGGTCAAGCTGCACAAGCACCTGTATATATGTTAGTGCTGATCTAAAAGCTCACTGGCTGGCTGTTCCACCTTGATAATCTTTTGCTCCCTCAAACCCCTCGTACCGTTTCATATTTACCATAAACACACAGCATAGCTTCGGCTTTGAATTGGAAACCCGTATCATCCATGGCATGTACGCAATCCAGAAAAAACACCTTCGCTTCTGCTTTAGCTCTGCCTTTGGGCAGCACTGCAGCTGCTCGCATGATCCGGTCCAACGCATGCATACGATCTTGAGGCAAAGCACTTTGGGAGCAATGGTTCTTGAAAGGTTTATGCAAGTTGGTGTTGTCAAATGCAGGGTAGTCCAGAAAGTTTCAAGTTGCATTGATTAATAAAGCAGTGTGCTGGATTAAAAGGCCGATGTCGTGGAGACTGTGACTCACATGTTGATATCGGAGATTCGTATATCCTCCAAACTAGAAGTTTGAGCATGAAAGGTTGGATATCTCTACACTGACTGAATAGCCTTTTTTGAAAGGAAGACGCATTCTTTTTACAGTTTTTATTTGAGGCTCATTTGTGGAAGGGAAGGAATGACGTTGAATAAGAATATATATGATACATATAGATCTGATCTCTGTGGGATGCGAAGCAAATGGTTCAATTCAATTGTTTTCTTAGTTCTATCCATGCGCTTCAGAACAACAGTATTGCTTTCGCAAAACACAAGCATACGAGTTGGCTTTGAAGATGCGGATAGACCAGAGCGATGTGCTCTCCCGGTGTTCGTAGGAAGCATATTCACCTGCGACTTCAACTATTCAGCTAATGCCCACGAATTACAGTGCCGCCGTTCACTCTTGTTGATACACTCAGTGCAGTAATTAAGAGAAAGCCCAAGAGCATGGCTGATGACATGATGAACTCGAAGGAAGCACCTGTGGAATCCACTCCTCCAAGGCTTGAGCCTCTTTTGGGGTTTCCATCTCGGTACTAGCCAGGCCACTTGAAGTCCAGGATCTCTGGATACCGCAGGGATTACTCAGGTCACCAGCTATCGGACTTGTTTTCTGTCTCCCTTGGTACTCTGGCTTAGATTAACATAACACATGGTGTAGAATGAGAGGGGGTTGTGTGGATCTAAGCAACAAGACTGTAGTATCAGGGAAAGTCCCCATCCAACAACGTCAGTAGTTACGAGCCAAGAATACCTATAGCTTCGAGCGCGAATCAGAAAGGCAAAGTCAGTCGTAAAAGATTGTCATTTGCTGGCAGATAAGGCACTCGGTGACATAACTCGTTCAGTATTGATAGCTAACAGGGGTATATAAAACGCAACTGAACAAAAGAAAAAAACAGAAAACATGCTGGCTAATTGTAATGCTAGTGAGCCTTCCAACAAAGCATGCTGGAAGACTCAACAGCTCATCAACATGGCGATGCAAGAAGAATTCAAAGGGAAGCGTCGACTATGGCCTCACAACGTTCCATTGTTCTGCAAGTATCAGCCAAAATGGGTAAAGGGGGTGGTCGAACCCAGTTTCCTCGTTTATAACAAACCTCGAGCGAGGTCTACCTCAGATCGTGTTCCTCTCAATACTCATTGTCCTACAAGGCGGCGCACGCCGTAGCACCGTTGTGCGTGCTCGAAGAAACCTTCCATGGACCATAGGCGAGTCAACAATGCAAGAAGTGGACGATAGGGTCCGACATCTGCCGGGACAAGCTCCAGGAACGTGCTCTGGGGTAGCATGCCTTGCATGTAGTGACTATAGGTGACGAGGCACCCCTGGCATAAAACACCTTTCTCAGTGCTGGTGGGTGATATATACGGAAAGCGAATAGAGGCCATTCCGCCAAAGTCATCTTCCACCACCTCTGCTTTTCTGGGTAGTCTCGACAGGTCACAGCCGGGAGGGGCCAGGGACGCCTCGTGAAAATGTCTGAACACAGCAGCATCTTTCATGGACGTCCTGCCAGGCTGATATGTCGGTCTCAGCTGCGCCAGCTTCTTGGCCGAGCCGTGTATCTCTAAAGCGAGCTGCTTTGCTTGCTTGACACTCACGAGACGTTCAACCTGCTTGTGCGCAAACTGGAACCTCAGACCAAATATGCCAGGGACACTGTGCATGACAGGGATGAGTTGGAGATCGTGGTCTGTAAGGCCAAAACACTGCTTTGCCATGGCCGGAGACGTCATTCGGAGAGCCTGGTTCTCGTACAGACACTCAAAGCAAACCCTCTCACAAGTGGGCAGAAACAGAAACCCGCCAAAAGCAAAACATGAAACGCATTTGCTCTGCCGCAGATTCG
Organism: Fusarium graminum; assembly: GCA_013266165.1. Taxonomy (NCBI): domain Eukaryota; kingdom Fungi; phylum Ascomycota; class Sordariomycetes; order Hypocreales; family Nectriaceae; genus Fusarium; species Fusarium graminum. The sequence goes on from JAAGWP010000288.1 coordinate 118,649, forward strand.
AGTGAAGCAGGGTAGCCGAATGGCAGCTTAGCAAGCGTGTTTGTCCCAGAACTGCCAGTGTCTCTGGAGCATGTTGAACCATTTCCCTGTAGACTGGCAAATCCTCAACGACATGCTTTCCCAGAAGAGAAACCCGTGACAGGCGGGACAGAGACTGGAAATCGAGAAGATCAAGAACAGATAGAAGAAGCTCTGCCGGGAGAAGATCCAATTGGCCTAGAGACAGCGGCAGATCTCGCGGTTGGTTGGAGATGGAGGTAATGGATGGGAGAGTTTGATCCTGGTTGGGTACATGACGAATCATGCCCTTGAATTCAGATTCTTCGGTACGGATGAGCTGTTGGACAATGTTGCAGGCTGCAGCCATGGTTTGGATCAATGATTATATGAGAGAGGTTGAGAGAGAGAATGAGAGTTATATTTAATGGAGAACGCAGTCTTTGAAGTAGAGTACTGTAGTGATATAACACAGAGAGGAGGAGAAAAATCATAGACCGAGACTAGTAGACGGATGGATGACACTAAACTTATAGCTTAACACGAGTAGCTCAGAACTACTGTGGGAAAAAAGGCCGAGGTTGTCGGCCGTGTACTTACTCAGCAGGTCGAACCGCTCACAGTTGAGAATTCAAGACAAGACAAGAGAAAAAGCAAACTCGGCAGTCAAAGAATACGGATATAGATGCAGCTGGTGGATTTCCCTTGCATGGGTTGGACATGAATGAAGCGCGGAAGGGGGTTGGCACTAAAACATTTATGAGGCTCTGATGTTTTGGACGGAGGATATACTTGTATATTGGGGGCATTTATCTGGTATACAAGTTGAATTGCATTTCATATGCGAGTTCTTGCAGACCTCGATCTACAGTTTGTTCTTTTTCGTGTTCAATTCTCTATTGCAGGCCGCTAGGCATGTTGGCTTAATCTCAACTGTCGTACCCTGTCTCGGCTATGGGTGGTCATGGTCATGGTCATGGTCATGGATGATATCGTGCATACGTGCCCCAGACCGGTTTGACAAGCCCGGTATTTGACTTCCGGGTCACGTCTCCACCAGAAATGTACAAACCTTTTTGTTGATCTTGGTTATGAGCATCGAGTGTTTGCATGTTCGTAGTTGTTTGGTTCTGCCTATGCGGAGTACCGCAATCTTTTACGTGACTATTCAGCATGCAACATCACAGGAATTACATCAGTTCATCATCTCAACAACTCTCACGGTGTACGCAACTTCCTCGGGTCGGTCCTTTGTGGTTTTCGGGTGACATGGCATTGGAAGCTCGGGAGACCACACCGGCATCTGAAAGCTGGGTACACGTACAGATACACGGCGAATGGAAGCATGTCGATAGATGTTGACAATTTGCAATTACTAAAATTGTCAAGGTAGGGTAGGTAGTGTAGCATGTCTCAAGCCCTGCCGTGTCTTGAGCTCGGATATATCGCACATATCTCAGGTGAGAAGTCATGAAACATGGCTTCAGTATTGGATTGCATGATATCGCGTATCTCTGTCCGCAAAGCTGCAATACGTGTCGATACAGTATTATACTATCAAATATCTAATTCACTTCTAAAAGCATCATCTCTACCCCCACCATAAATATGCCGTGTTTGGGGTCTTGTCGGTTCGGAGTCAAGCTCGGTCGAGATCTCGGATTTTCGAATGTCTCATTTTACTTCCGCAAACAGCGTCGGACATGAATGATTTGTGTTTAGTTTTTGTTTCCGTAGCTCAATAGAGGAGACAGTGATCTGCATCCTCCCGTCTTGTCTTGTCTTGCTTCGTGCCAGTAGGTTAAGAAAATATTCGTAAATTCGCAAATGATCGGATTCTCCTGCAACAGCGACAGTGGTGTGAAACTGAGCCGTCTGAAACCGAAGCTTTGTCTACCACTAGTCGTCTAGCCCAACACTCATTGAATAGACATAGACATTGGACGATGTGAATTCTGCTGGTTCCACAGATCCAAAGTCGGATACTCATCTCCGCATCGCAAAACAAGTAATTACCTAGTTTATGTTACCTTGGCTTCGGTACTTGAGAGTGAAATTAAACCCGGGCTTCTAGAAGAAAAAAATGCTAACAAGATTTTCTGTCGCGTTTTCGGTCCGATCTTGACGGTGGCCCTGACTCGTTAATCTGATAAGAAAATGTTCGGCACATTGATATTAGTTACTGCAACGTTCTCTCAAATTTCGATTCATCAGACCTTACCAGTGTCCTCTTGCCAAGTCTGCCTATAACCGAACTCATCATTCGTGAAAGTGATTGCCATGGAGGAAGTCTTCCTCCTTCGTACCCCTGATGATATGTATACTCATGTAAGTGGGTTTCTAAAGTAATGGTATGAAAAGGTTGCTACTTCAAGGAAGTCGGTAGAGGTCGAGTGATATCATAATTTTTTGCTGGATGAGAGCATCAGGTGGAAGAAATGTTCTCGGAGTCAATATATCATGGTATAAGATTAGGCCGTCCTTAAATCATATCTGTGGTGAGCACCATGACGATGGCTCAATGAGTGGCATATGAGCTACAAAACCTCTTGTCAAATCTCATCATTAGGATTGTTGTGTGTGATCGCATCGGATGTCTTTTTACTCGAAAAAGAAAAAAAAAAGAAGAAAAAAAAGAAGAAAAAACAGAATGAGCTTTAATTATCGAGTCTCACTTCCGTGTCATAGTAAGTTTCCCAACACAATCTTCTCTCAATCCTTCATCACTATCCATGTCTCATATGAAGGGCGGTGAAAGGTACAGGGTAAGCTACTGCGTGAAGCCGTTACGCATACCTACCTACAAGAAACTCAAAACTCCATGTGGTTGTCAGATCGCTGCATACTAACTCATTGCATTATGAAACAAACCATATCAGGGTACAACCAGATAACGTGCATCAACATCTACAGTTGGTGATACACTACGGTATCTTGAAGGCTATGTGCTACCATCAACAGTGTCTCATACTTCTAATCGCCTAACTTGCAGCATGGGCACTGTGAGTTGGCCATCATTAGACCAAAGCGTCAATCAACACACTCACCTAAACTACAACTCTTGAGCACGAGTAAAACAAATAATTACATTTCATGACATGTCGTTGGTGCTAGGGTAACCGACAAAGAGAAATACCCCGCCAAACGCATATCCTCATTGGGCACGCAGACAAAACCGTCCACTTGAATCAATATAGTGGGGGTGAGACGGAGATGCGAGATGCGATGGCTTGGAGAACAATATCAACCACGAATCTCATTGTTGGTACTGGCGATACAACACCGATAAGTCAAAAGGATACATCATCCCCTTGACATTAGCTGCGTTATGAGACCTCGTTCTCGTCTCACACGCCCTCGTCCTCGCGTCGTATTTCCACGCAGCAACATCAACAACAACAGCAGCAACAGCAATACTGTCAACGGCAGCAGAACCAACACGAGAATGGCTTCAGCAGCAACAGCGCCACAGACAAGGGTAGAGCCCTCTATCCCAGACCTCTTCACCACCGAACCTCTCATCCGCGATAGCCTGCCCACAGAGTCATCGCGCGTCCAGGACGACACCCTGGACGAAGTCTTGCCCTACCTGAAGGCTGAGGAACACGACTACTGCAACTCTCACGGCTTGCCCCATCTGGATCGACCTCGCCATGTAAACTTTCTGCACAAGCAGCTAGGCAAGCTGCCCGCTGCCTTCACCTCGGCCGATCCCAGTCGGCCCTGGTTCTTCTACTGGTGTCTCTCCGCCCTCGCTCTTCTTGGTGAGGATGTCGAAATGTACCGCCAGAGACTTGTCGATACCGTTCGGCCTATGCAGAACCCCGATGGCGGCTTCGCTGGCGGCTTCGGCCATACCTCACATCTCGCCACCTCCTATGCAACCGTCCTGTCGCTGGCCCTGGTCGGCGGTGAGGACGCCTACGAGGTTATCGACCGTCGAGCCATGTGGAGATGGCTATGCTCACTCAAGCAACCCGATGGAGGGTTCCAGATGGCCCTCGGCGGCGAGGAAGACGTCAGGTATGTGCATGCCGTACAACTACACCGGACCGCGTCGCTGTGCTGTGCTGTGTTCTGCTCCGTCCTGCAGTGCCGGCGATCAAGGCCCGCGGTTCCCCCCTTCACCCCGATCACTCACCCACTCTTCCTCTCATGCCGTGAACCCTGAAAAACGCATCCACGATCCCTCGTATACTCTCCAGACTGACAGCATTACAGGGGGGCATACTGCGCGGCCGTCATCATCTCGTTGCTCAATCTCCCTCTTGAGCTATCACAGGATTCTCCTGCACGATCTGCTGGCCACACCGGCCTGTTTACAGGACTTGCAGACTATGTACACCGATGTGAGTGATGCACCAAGCCCCTCCCAAAGATATGCGCCCACTCTGACTCTCCACCTCCCAGGCCAAACGCACGAGGGAGGCGTGTCGGCCAAGCCGGGCATCGAAGCACACGGTGCGTATGCCTTTTGCGCTCTCGGATGCCTCTCTATTATTGATTCTCCACATCGAGCCATCCCGCGGTATGTCTTTCTTTATCCACTCAAGTCGTGACATGGAAGCGGTGCATGCTAACCTTGTCCTGATCGCCCGGGTTATGTAGCCATCTCAATGTTCCACTGCTTATCTCTTGGCTATCTTCTCGCCAGTACGCCCCAGAGGGTGGTTTCTCAGGTCGTACCAATAAACTCGTCGACGGTTGCTACAGTCACTGGGTCGGAGGATGCTGGCCCCTCATCGAGGCTGCCCTCAACGGACCCGGGCCCGGGCCTGGAGGGGAAGAGGCCACTTCTGGCGACCGCCCGCTCCCTGCGGCCAAGGGCAGCCTCTTCAGCCGTGACGGCTTGATCCGGTACATTCTTTGTTGTTGTCAGGACCAGTCTAAGCGAGGTGGCCTAAGAGACAAACCAAGCAAGTATGCAGCTCCAAGGTCCTGCATTCTCAAGTTTACATGAGCGCTAACATCGGTTCAACAACAATCAGGTTCTCCGACGCCTATCATACATGCTACGTACTCTCCGGCCTGAGCGCAGCGCAGCACAAATGGAACCTAGATGCTGCTCGCCCTCATGAGGCAGATATGACAGGCGATTCATGGTCTGCAACGCCGTATATGGAGGGCGAACAGATCTTTGACGAGGCGGATCGCGTTGCCACGGTGCACCCAGTCTATGTAATTCCACAGCATAAGGTGGAGGGCATGCAGAGTTACTTTTCGTCCAAGCAAGGTTTCTAGATCAATTTACGCACAGCTGTGGGAAATTCATGAGAAATGAGAGACGAGAGGGAGTACCATGTAGCAGAGACTTGTCACTTTTCCGAGGGCGTACATGAAATGCCTCGATGCACTACCTGCGGGGCACCGAGATCTACCAACTTGATAGTGATATATTCCAAACAAACCTCGGTGGCTAAAGCACAACATGGCACCTGCGTCGTCGAGGTATGGCAAGCCGGGCTGCTGCTTATCCATCTTGAATCAAAGAGATACAGCACATAAGTTCATGATCCACCGTACGCCGCAGTGCATGCATGCATGAATCGAGGGATTCGCGGGGGAGCTCAGCTTGTAGGCTGACTTCTGCGGTGCCATGTCATGTCGTCAACAAGCATGGTAGAGGTAACAGTGCAGCAACCATGCGTCAATTTGATAATTCTGGGATAGTTAACAAAATCTGGAATCCATTGATATCACAGCAAAGTAGATTGCGTATCTAATAGTAGATGATCTTGCGCAGCAGCCTATTCCCAATATCTGCGCGAGACTCTCAGTGAGACATAGTGTGTGGAAAAAACAAGCACAAGTTCATAAAAAAAAGGAAAGTGATGAAAACATGTATTCTTACCTTTTCAACAATCTGGCAACGACTTGACTTGATACGCCGAAACAGCGGAGGAATACTGTTGTTAAGAATATATACGGCGCTTTCTGGCTATTGGATGACTCCTGAAAAGTATGTAGTATTACTATAGCTGTCAATGATACTGCTCAAAGATTACTGGTCATTATGTCAACATTCAACGGCATATCACGGATCCCTGGCCTTACTCTTGGGCGTCCTCAGGGGACTATGGAGACGTCTGCCAAGATCCCAGGTTTATGACAGATAACCTCCAATTGATAGAACGCATTACTCTTGATAAATACTGATACAAAGAACGTCATATTGGTCAATAAAGACCTGGTCTGCTGGGCTCTAGACATGCGTTATCAGATTCGATTGACGATGGCTGACTGCGCTATTACAATATTAGGTACAGTTCTACTACTTACTCGATCCTCGTACCGTCGACAAGCATGTTATTCCCAGTCTGCTTCCTCATCCAGCCCCAGTCGTGCGTTGCTTTTGCTTGGTGATGTAGTTGTGGCAAGCTCTGCAGCTGGTATATTCTCGTATAAAGGTAGGGATCCACAAGCCTGAAGATGTTCCATCATAGTGAGCCACTGTTGGAACGATAGGGCAGGATAGTCATATATCATTTAGAACTAAAGAACTAAATACAGGTAACATTTGACACTGAATACAACTTGTGCCAGCTACAGCCTGGGGAAGAGAGATGGCAACGTCTGAAATAGAATAAATCGACTTGTTTCATTGTGGGATTGTGAGAAATAGTACAGTATCAGGAGGTAATACTTGACTAGTGTAGATAAGGTTCTCAATTGACTTTGGCACGACGACATTGCACGAAGCAAGCAACCCATAATGACAACATCAGACATCTAAAACGCAATCCGTGCGATTTCATGCATTGCCCAGCCACCCTAGTAAGTATCCATTGTGGAGACCACGAAACAGAACAGGTCCTTCAACGGTCGCCATCATGTCTCAACAACATTGTGATGTTGAGGTAGAGGCTAGCTATTTCAGTGTATGTCTACTTCGATAGCTGACGTGCGATGTTGATAATATCATAAACCCTACTCCCGCCACTCATGGTCTTTTGCTCTGATGGACCGAAAGAGAAAGATAACGTTGGCTGGTGCGAGGTACCAAATATGAAGAACCAGCCAGGCACACGGATCGACTGACAGGGTATAAGCAAGCTGGACCCTGCTCGAACATCCAAATACATTGTACTGCCGAACTACAACATAGTAGATAGAACAGTTGTGACTCGCTCTCAATATTGTGTGGGAACTTGTTCATGAAAGATGACAAACCACATGGACTTGTACACATAATATCTACATGTTCTCGCTTGGCACGATCTTTGCCGTCAAAAGTAAGTGGCTTATGCCATGGCGGCCGTTTCCGCAGATCATGATCCAGCGGATAAGTGTTTAAATGGAACGACAGCTTGATTGATACGTCAGCATATCTTGTAAGTATAGTAGACTTGATCAGGAAAACAAGCATGGAATATCCAGCCCTTCGCAAGCCGCCAATCAAAAGTGAGCCTCATGCGTGAAGAGTGTAATCGATCCGACACCGCAGACTCTCTTTTGATGCGTTTAGATATGGTTAGTTCGTCAACCCGAGGTCGACATCACTGGAAGAAGCATATGAAAAACTGCAATGGCTTATGGCAGAACATAAACTTACCTCTCCTCGTCATCATCCGTCGACGCTTTGGTGCATGTATGTACCTTCGTATCGTTCCCCTCACCCCCACCATCTGCCACGACTGGAGGGAGCTACCCATGTAAGACGGCAAAAAGAAGAAAGGAATCGGCGGGGACATGAGAACTCTTACAGTCTAGCCACAGGCTCCAGGCCCAACATCCTTTAGTTTTTCTTTGCTATTATTGTTGTGAGAGCCTCAAAACGATGTAATGGTCAATACCCCAAATTCGCAGTTGAGGCTGGGGGGTCGAGCTTGTACGCTGCCCCTCATCACAACGCGCTTTTGAGGGCCGCTTTTGATGCTGCTCTGAGTTGATAGCCGCCAGTGTCTAATAACACGACCAGCGGCCGCATGCATCATAACAAGCGACGCGCTCGGAATCACGACGCCACCAAAGAAGACGGCAAGTTCCTGTCTCGTCCCTGGCGGTTATCAAAGTTTCCACTTTAGCTCACTTTGAACAAAAGTTTTGGGTCCAAATCCAAAAGACCAAGAAAACCTCATCCAATATCTTCGAACCAGGTGAGTAGCAGCTTAGGACGTGCTGGCATGTGTCACTAATACTGTCATGTCAGAACAGACTAGCGGCGTCCTAGGGGGAATTCTGGAAGAGTTCGAATTGTCGAATCGTTGTCCGCCGTTGAAAAGTTCAAGCTCCGTCATTGCTCCCATGCGTTGGTTAGGGTTCCCTTGTCCCTCCACAAAGCACAAGAACCCACAATCTTTGGGGGGACGGATCTAGCATGATCCCTGTCGCGTTTCGCAGGATAATATCAGTCCTGCAGAAGCTTGGCGACTCGTTTGTTTGTGAAGCGTCAAAGCCATGAGAGAACAACAGCGAAGAATCTTTTGCTGCGAGGTTTTACACGACGGCATGATTGACAGATTCGACATCTGGCTATGGCCGGACCTACGAAGCTTCTGATGTACTTCGTTTGAACAACGCAGACGGGACGAGAGGTGGCCACCTCATGATTAATGCGAGACGTTCAGAATGGAAGGGAAAGTACGGGCGGTACTCGGCGTTGACTAGCTCGAACAAAGAAGGTCCCGCTGTTAGAAGCCGTCTCAAGGTTCCAGCGATGTTATTGTTGATGTTTTTTTTTTGTTTTGTTCAAAGCATTGCCAACACATCTGTGCATGAGGTTAGTAGGGGCTGACCCCGAACTTGTCTGCACCTGCCTTACCTTGCCTTAGTCGTTGCCTCAAGCTTCATTCTATTGGGGTTCTTCCTGCCATTCATTTATTCAGCACCCCTCTGTGTGGCTAATAAGGCAAGTACGATGTTCAGACGTCAGGGTGCTTTCCCAAGTTTCCCCTCTTCGACACGTTTACATCTCAAGTAGGTAGGTACCTAGGTATCTAGGCTGTACCAGGCAAGTTCAATACCGGCTTACTCAAGCACCAAAAATGAATTGATCTCTTGTCATGTAATTCTTCAGAATTCTGGAGGTGTCGTGCGTTCTCCAACTCGGAACTGCCAAATCTTTCGTTGCGCCCACCTTTCTACTGGATCTACAGCTTCTAGCCCCATCTTTACCTCTGAGACATCAGAGCAGAGGTTGCCGTGCATCCTCCAATCAGCCGTGTCGCTTTCACCGTTCTTGGGCCATGGATATAAGAGCTCATCGCTTCTGCGGTTACTGGGGACAGCCCTAACGGCGCCCACACACGCCTGTGGATGCATGGCGCAGGGCATGGTGGGCAGGGGTGAGAGAACGGTACGGAGGGTATCTTTGGACAGACCAGCCACTGACTGTCCTGTTCATGCAGCATCTCTCTGCCTCACCGACCCTTTTCTCTGGTCCCTAAGGAGTGGGACGCAGAAATCATCAGAATTGACTTGTAACATCGACGATTACTGTTATAGTTGATAGCTCTCTCTATTGAGCGTTGTGATATATGCTTACCAGCACTCCTGGTTCAGAGCCCTACTTACTTGGAGGTCGATCTGTTTTGCCTGCATCTTAACACTACGTATACGGCTGATAACGAGATAGTGGGGATATTTTCAGAAAGTTCAACACCATTGACCTTCGGAATTCGCCTTGCTGCCGCAGTAGCTGCGCTCGTCCTGTAACTCCGGGCGCAATGCCGGAGACTTGGTATACGTTTCTTTGACCAGGCACCAAGTGCTCATCTCCAGTTCATGCATGGATATATTGAGCCTCTGGCTTTCGTCATGTTGGAAAGCCGCGTGCTTCTTCCACCCGAGGTACTTTATCTGTGGACAAAGCGTCAATGATCTTAACCGCCTCAAGAGGTTGAAGACGTGGCCCACATTCACTGAATACTGAGTCGTTGTCGCCGGTCCCAATACAACGCTCTAGTCATCGAACTAGGCCGCAAAACACGGCCGCCTATTTCGCGCGCGACTGTCGAGGACTGAAATATGATCCCAGTGGATGCCAATCCCGACCCTAAGAATTTTCGCTTCTGTTTGGTCGCGGTAACAACGGAGTGAATGAATACTTCAATGACCGGCCCAAGAACAACTTCCGGCCACCGGGGCTTTCGGCGCTGGAGAGGGGGGTTCGAGGCAGGCTACCCCTTGCTGCACCTCATCATCCAGCCTTGGGATGGAAGTTAGAACCACGTATACAACATGGTACAGTGATAGTACTTTCAAATTCTGGCTGCTGTGCATTAGTGGCCGTCAAAACAGAGATCCCAAGACGTCAGTCGAGACGTGGTGGTGAGACTGGGACATGCTAAGTTGCTGCATACTATCTCGGATGCTCCAATTGTTCTGTAAGTTGTTTCTGCAGACTGTCTTGTCCCTTAAACATTCGGGCTCTTGAGACATGACCTGCCAGCAAGAAAGAAATGTATTACCCGCCTTTGACCACAGCGGTGATCTCCTCTTCGCCACTTGACTGGAAGCTAAAGCAAGTTGGAATTACTGCCGTAGCAATGCATCTTCAATTGCATGTCTGCATGAGCTTCACAAACCGGGTTCTCACTGGCTCTGTCGCCCCCCATTCCAGACCTGTCCTTATGTACTCGGCCGGGTACAAAATCCCTGGCCAAAGTAACTATCGGCCATGAGATAGCCGTTGTGAGGGGAAGCGACCAAGCGAGCATATCAACAATACAAGACAAGGTTCAAGCTAGAGGACCCAAGACATTCGTTTACAATCCAAAAAAAGAATCAAAGCAGAAAAAAGAGAAGGAAAAAAAGTAAGCAGTACCCGCAAGTGAGCATCCGAAGCTACTAAGCAGAGCAATTGAGAAAGAAAATGGGAACGTACTAGGTTCCTTGGTGGTACGCCAGTGGTCGAAGGCGTTAACTTTGAGACTTAACTTATTCTATGAGATCGCCTGCTTGCTGCATCCTCCATGTGTCGCGGTGGAGTGGCCTAGTCGCCAGCGGTTTTTATCAACTGGCAACCAGGTAGGCCAGCACAGCAAGTTGGGTCACACCTTTCGAGAGCCGCATCGTTGCTTGCATCTGCTCCATTCGCGCGTCTTCCTTTGTCTCCAGACACCCCCAGTCCCCGCGCTAACGAGCTGTCTGGAATAAAGGCACACACGTCTCGCCGTCCCATCGGCTCAACTCGTCTGCAGCAGAAGCAGCAGAAGCAGCAGAAGCAGCAGATGGAGGTACATTCTGTCAATACCGAGTATTACTCAAGACGGAGATTTCGACAAAGCTAAGGATATTCTAAGTTACTTTTCTCTCGGTGCTCTTGTCAGGGCTCTCTATTTCTGCTTCAAAACTCATCCTGTTCCTCCACTCCATCCCATCCAGTCCTCCAGTTTCATCTTGTATACCACCGTCGGAGTTTTCTTTGGCCCTAGGCACAACACCAATTGAGCAAAATTGAAAGGACTCTCCGCCTCTGCTTGCTCAAGACTCGCAAGGCCTGTCTCAGTTCCAATTTGGTTCCTGGCATCCCTTCCTTCTCGGCCTCCACATCCTCTACCCGCTGCAACGCTCGATCCTGGAGTTCGTCCTCGGAGCTAAACCCTGTCTTCGGCATCAGTCGTCTATTTTGGATTTAGACAAGCGTTTATTTTGTTCGCATTTCCTCCATTGATAATCCATCTATATACCAACTTCCCCTCCCGAGCTTGACCTTCTCTCCACTGTCTCTGCTGCCGCCGACAAGTTTTAATAAACTTCAACTTCCAACTTTCGCTCAACGGCAACTGTCTTTCAACATCTTCGATCCGTCACTCGAGCCTCCCAGTCCAGCATCCACAGCACCAACATCACAATGGGCGGTTTTTATATGCAATATCTTGAGAGTAAGTCAACAGAAATATATTCTATCTCATTTTTGCAAAACAATTATGTCCATAACGCCGGCAATTGCTTGGAAACATGATCTTCGAGAGGCACAGGGAAGAGGCAATTGTGTACAGGGTAAACCTGTGTCCCCCGCATATGGCAATGGTAGGACAACCTCTTGTCCTACCATTGCTGTGTGTACCCAGGTTGAAAGATGCACTTACCGTCGTTGGCACCATTGAGAATACATGAAGGGTGGTTGGAAGATCGAATTTCAACACGCCTTAACCATGGTCATACACAATTCCTGTCTACATGTCGGTTCACCTGAACCAGCACACTCACGAGACGTTTACTTCTCGTAGCAAGAGCTTTTTGCTAACATAACTTTCAACAGGTCTCTGTCGCCGTCGAGGATGGACAGACCCTATGTACGAGTGCTACCGGGACCATAGCGGCTACACTTGCCTTGTCCTCGTCAATGGCCGAGAATATCAGACGGACCTCGCATACGAATCTGATGTTTTGGCCCAGGAGAACGCAGCTATGCGTGCCTTCATGGTATGCCGTAACTTCTCTGTCAACGGAGGAATGCTGGCCCGTAACGGCATTGTCCAAGGTCTTCCCGCTCAGGAAACTTCACGTCGCAAGAGCCGCCACACCTCATCTAGAGACAGTGACCGCCATAGTAGGCGATCAGGTCACCACTCAAGTAGTAGCTCGACTGCCTCATTCGACTAGGAGATGCTGCCATATAGCCTTTGACGGCTCTGCAAGTCCAATTTGGACAGTATACTGATGGGCTGCGATCAGTATCGATGGCAGTTCAATGGAAGAATGTCAGAGAAGCATTATGAGAAACCCACATACAAGACGACTTACAAGCGGTTGAAATGCTTCACAGCAATCCTGAGGGATATACCCGAACCAACCTCCCTTGGCAACCTCTCTCACGAGACTCGGGGAAGGATCATCAGTTTTCCGTTTTCTCTTCCTTTTTTTTTTTTTTGTTACGACCTCACAACTCACATCTCGTTGTTTCTGTTTGTTCTCATACTCGCGTTCGTTTTGAACTGGGGCACGGCGATATACATCTTGGTATACTTGGCCGTCTTCGACGACTCATGATGATACGATACGACTTTAGATGCGACCTCTTACTTCAACGACCGATATTCCTGCTATCTTCCTTACATTACTCAGTGCCTACTCTCACGAAAAACTGGAACGACTCGCTTTGCGACATTCGACTCACTTACGACGCCACTTGTTTCAGATCATGTTCTCGGCGTTTTTCGGCCCATGGATGGGTGAATCGTACGACAAGTGATCCGAAAGGACAGCATCAAACAACCAACGCCACCCGATGACACTAGGGGATGAATCAGGTTGAGAATTGAAGCCCGAGGAACAAGAGCCTTGGACCGAGGGAGGAAACGTGACCAAACGAAATGTCTACGATTGAACAAAAGTTGAATATGATGGTGGTATCGCTCAAGATAGGCATTTGCCTATGAAGAACCGCAAATCGATGGTTCTAGTACACGACGGGCGATGACGAACCATGATAAAAAAGAGAAAAAAGTTTGCCTTGGGGATGGTTTATTGAGCATTTATTTCTGTTAGCGAAGTGCAATTTTATTACTCGACCCTCTCATAGCGGGTTGAGAATCTTGCTTTGACGAAAGAAAAGCCTGAGCATGGAAGGAAATAGCGTTGACTTTTACTACGTGAGCAAAGATGGAGGATCATGAGACTGGAACGACTGACGAGGATGAGCATGGAATAAGGAGGAATTTGATGATAAGACATTTAACGACAATAATGATTATGACTTTTTTTTTTATACTTTTTGCACCCGCCGCTGGTAAATATTTTGACCTTGCCCCGTGTTTATTGGTCTTGGCATAGTTGCGATGAGTGGTAGAATCACAACTCGAACAACTTATTTGTGTTTCATATCAACGACACAATAGGTTGACAAGGACCCGCCGTCCTCCGTCCAGAAATTTCGTTCTCTGGTGTGTCTTACAGTACGAAGTGGCATATCTGAGTGAGTAACGCTGATAGATCAGTAGCTATGGCTTACCGAATTGGCTGATGCCTGATGTCAGTGATATTAGTAAATCACGTCAATTCTAGGATTGATAGTCGTTGAGGTTGAGAAGTCTATCAACCGACTGAACTCAATTGCTGAGACATGCTAACCCATAAAACCATGGTACTTTGATATACCATCTGCCATTGAGGTAACACTAGCAACTGTTGGCCATCCAAAGAGGTGGTCGTTACACCACCAACCCCAAACTCTAATGCTGGCACTCTTAAACTTTGTACGATGATCGCCAGTCTAGGCCTGGTCTGTGAGTCCAACTGCAACCTGCAAGCCCACCACGAGATTTCATCTGTGCGATGACGCTGGAGGGGTGATGTGAATTGACGGGTTTAGAGATGGTCGAAGGACTGTTGGATTTAACGTTTACTACTCGCTAACTATCTTGTGCCTCTACGTACCTGAAAGCTATAAAGTTACAATTGCAAATTGAGAGGGGAAATCAACAAAGTGTGAGACGATGTGGTCACGAGGTGCTGACTGGTGATGGTAGATCAATCAGTGTGGGCTTACACACTAGCAAACGTGTCAGTGTCAGATGGAGACACGGGAGAGGCTGATGGACGGAACGCCTCAGTAATGAAGTCATCTGGGGTGAGTTGCGGGACGCCTTTCTGCTGTTTGTGTGAGTTTAACGAGGCAAAACAATTCCTTTCACGCAAGAAGCTGCTCGAGATCATAAGTTTGTTATATTTGGAACATCAATGCAATGCAATTGAGGCAGTAGTAAGAGCAAGAGCCAATGTAGGAATGGCCGTCAACTCAACACGAGCGACTCTCGTAAATGAGCTACAAGGTTCCTGACAGGGGCTGTATAAAGGAATGTCACCTTGTGAGTGGTTGTTGGTTGTTGGTTGTTGGCCACCTCCTGGAGACTCAAGATGAGCAACGGGGAAGAGAAAGATGTCGCCACTAGCTTTGACCTAACGTTAGTTTAACGATCTGACCGAGCCGAGACGTCTGGTCTGTGTCGATGAAAGGAGAAGGAAAAAGAGTAGAAACGTATGGAAAAGGGGAAACGAAGCCATTAATAAGTGTGTACGGAGTAGAGCCAAACGAGATGCAAGCAGTGGGATGAGCAATTGCATAGGGCAGGCGTATGGGTGCATCAGAACTCTTTGACAGAAGAGGAATCACACATCAGCAGCCTCGTAACAAGTTGATTAATTCTATAATAATAGGACGGAAACGGCCTCTAAACAGGGGGTTTAATATAATTTTGCCAGGGATCGGGAAATGGTGTCGAGCCACAACGACTCCGCTGGAGTGGTTTGGCCCAATTGGAATTGTCGGTTTGGGCCCCTTTCTATTAGGGGACCTCGTGTCGTGGATCGTTTATCCGCGTGGTCCAGGTTTGTATTGAAAGGCGCAGACTAGGTTATTGAATAGGGAGTCTAAGGAGTCGATATTGACATACTCTCGGTATTCAACCCAGCAATAACGGGAACAAGCGGTCTTTGCGTGCTGAGAGTTAATGATTAGCGAAAGTATCGACCGATTTGAGATCGACAATACTTCACTGACTCTGAGTACGTACCGAATAGAACAAAGACTACTCTATTCAGACACTGGCAGCTTCCGAATTAGATGAGGTAAGGTAATTTAGACTCCAATAGGGTGCATGCGTTTTTACAAAGATCTTCACTGTAAGCGTCGGTACGGCATCTCATAAGCTGGAGGTTCTCAAGGCGGAATATAGCCCGGACCCTGGGGCTTACATTGGCAGCCCGCGCCCCTGTGATATAGAAGGAAGTGCGCTAGGTACCGTTCCCCACCACTCACTCAGCCTGGAGACTGGCTGCATCTACCCACGTTGGCCTTTTTAGACATCCCCACTTCCCATGGTTGCTGTCTCTCTCCTGAGTTCAAAGGCAGGCTTCTTCTTCTTCTCTTCTTCTCCTCTTTCCCTTTCTTCCCTGACCTTCACTTTGACTCTATATCCAGACTCACATCTCTCGAGATACCCGATACCCTTTTATCAACTTTTTATAATCTAATCCTGTCGAGGTTGCTTCCTTCTTTTCAGGACCTCGCTGCTGTCGCTCTCTGCTCTTATATTCGCTGTTACCCCCTTTGCTGCCGGCACTTTTACCCACCTCCAGCTTCTCAATACCGCAATCATGAAGGGTATGCATCGCTCAGGTCTTCTATATCATTCTATCGTAGCTAACAATTCTCAGGACTTATTCTCGTCGGTGGCTTCGGCACTCGCCTTCGCCCTCTCGTACGTTACCCCTCAGAGCCTCGTCAACCCGCCTACGCATACCTTCAAATATTTTTGTTCTCCACGTGTAACTGACAATATGCGCTGCTTCTCAGACTTTGACTCTTCCCAAGCCCCTCGTTGAGTTCGGCAACAAGCCCATGATTGTGCACCAGATTGAGGCGCTGGTCGCAGCTGGTGTCACTGATATCGTTCTCGCTGTCAACTACAGACCCGAGATCATGGAGAAGTTCCTGGCCGAGGTAAGAATACTTGCCAATTGTATGCCCAGATCTTTTTGCGATAAGTCCTGACTTTTTCTGCAGTACGAGGAGAAGTACAACATCAACATCGAGTTCTCTGTTGAGACTGAACCTCTCGACACTGCTGGACCCCTGAAGCTTGCTGAGAGCATTCTCGCAAAGGACGACACTCCTTTCTTCGTCCTCAACTCCGACGTCATCTGCGACTACCCCTTCCAAGACCTCCTGGCCTTCCACAAGAACCACGGCAACGAGGGTACCATTGTTGTTACCAAGGTCGAGGAGCCCTCCAAGTATGGTGTTGTTGTCCACCAGCCCGGTCACCGTTCCCTGATCGACCGATTCGTTGAGAAGCCCGTCGAGTTTGTTGGTAACCGTATCAACGCCGGCATGTACATCTTCAACACATCCGTCCTCGACCGTATCGAGCTCCGCCCTACCTCGATCGAGAAGGAGACATTCCCCGCCATGGTCAAGGACAACCAGCTCCACTCGTTCGACCTTGAGGGTTTCTGGATGGACGTTGGTCAGCCCAAGGATTTCCTCAGCGGTACATGCCTGTACCTGTCTCACCTCACAAAGACGGGTAGCAAGGATCTCACTCCTACCTCTGAGCCTTACGTTCACGGCGGAAACGTCTTGATCCACCCCTCAGCCAAGATTGGCAAGAACTGCAGGATCGGACCCAATGTCACCATTGGACCCGATGTTGTTATTGGAGACGGTGTTCGCCTGCAGCGATGTGTGCTCCTCCGCGGCTCCAAGGTCAAGGACCACGCCTGGGTGAAGTCTACCATCGTTGGCTGGAACAGCACCGTTGGTCGATGGGCTCGTCTGGAGAACGTGACAGTTCTGGGCGATGATGTTACAATCGGTGACGAGATCTACGTCAACGGTGGCAGTGTCCTCCCTCACAAGTCCATCAAGGCCAATGTCGACATTCCCGCCATTATCATGTAAGGAATGATTTAACGACTCAACGTTACTATCGAGACTCGCTGGAGGACACACCAACGAGTTCTCACATCTACCATCTAATTTCCAACGAACGACGAAAGAAAATGAGCAAAATTCACCACTCTAGGAAGATGTGATGGCCACCTTTTTATACCAAGGAGGCCAGAAGGGACGAAATCAAGAGCCTGCCGCTCTATCTATCTAAAAACTTTTGTGCAGTTGTCTAATGCCACTATTATGCGTGTTTATCTGGCGTCTAGGTCGGTATTTACTGAAGGCAGGTAGGCAAGCAAGCCATGGAAGGGCAAAAACAGGCAGGCAGCGTTCATGGCAGCGTTTTGAAGTAGCCGTGTTAAATGTTTAAGTAGTTTATTGTATTAAAGAAGGTGATCAAAAACCATTTCAAGACCTGTGCCCGATTTCTCAGTAGCATGTGGCGAATTAGTTTTTCCAAAAATGACGGCTGAAGACATTTGATTAAATATGTTGCAAAACCAAGGCTCTTCGTTAGCTTGCCAAAGCTGCGATATTTGATATCTCTTTAACGAAACTTGACTAGAATTATGAAGTACATTAGTAGCTAATAAATTGAAATATTCTGCAAACTAGTATACGTTCTGAATATCGTACAATTTGTAGGAGTTAGTTTACACACCTACATTCCCAACTTGTGATAGATGGGTATGTTCTTGATTTCTTTATGGCGCCTTCTATACAAGACTATTTCAAGTAGATCTAAGCGATGGACAGTGCTCGAACCCAGATAGACAGACTCGTCTACTTAGCCAATCATGTATGACTAGGTTAGGTAGTTCATCGCAAGGTTAACAAGCACCAACTGACCAGCTGCTAGGGATCTACGATTCGCTTTCGTGCTATGAAGTAGTGTTCTCAAAAGCCCGGATCATCACTTGATTGGTGCTTGACCACGATGAACTTTGACGTGATGGTGGCTGGCCTCAGTAAAGGATCTGTCATGATATACTGGGGACCCCTGATGAGCCAAGTGGGAGTCTACTTTATACAGAACGCGGGGATTGGGTGGGATTGACAGATCGAGAAGGTTTACAATGAATGTTTGAATCGCAATCCGAGTATACATGCCAACTAGAAGAACCCTTCTCGGGATTAATGCTCAAACCTTACGGCATTTGAGCCTCATTGTCATATAGGAAGTGATGGTGTAATGTTATATAGAGCTTAATTGCAGCGCAGCCTTCATGCTTGGAACCTACCTACTATACTTGGGTAGTGCCTTCCTTTTCCTTTTCCTTTTCCTTTCCTATGGAAATTCGAACTTCTTTTCCAACCAGTGTTAAAGACTCAAGGGTATCATTGTAAAAACAAGGAACAGAGGTGCATCGCGATTATTCAACCCCAGTTGCATCCATCCAACCACCGCCGAGGCCTAGATTGGACGTATTTTGTCACCGCCACGTTACTGTAATCAAGCCATTGCATGCTTGAACTGTACCGGCCTAGATCGTGGGTTCTTCTCGAATAACTGCGGCATTTTCAAGATACATGAGAGATTACATTCTGTCCCTGACATCTATTGCATGCAGCATCTGTGTTTCCAAGGTTTAAGCCACGAAACGCTTTGCTGGGTCACATCCCACCACTTACATAACACCAACACGCGACTCCCAACATCAATCGCCGAAGTCTGTCCAGTGAATCGCATCTCGTCTGACAATTTGGGACATTTCGTGGACGCAGACGGTATCTGTTTCCCGGTTCGGTGCGCGAAATACGGAGGAGACGGCCCGTTTGCCAGAAGACCACCGAGACGGTGATCTAGACTTTTGTCCCTCGCTTGTTGACTGTGTGGTCACCTCATCGTCGGCGCCGATACTAAGAAAGGGTCACTGGACTTGAAGATATTTACAGACAGGCAGCTTCGGGATAAGCACGCGATCAGAAGAGAAGGAACGTCTCATCTTGGCAATTACTACGAGCACGAACCACGAACCACAAACCACGACACCAAGGATCCTGGCTCAGACGTGGTGTCGACTCTTGGGAGAATGGAGGCACAGCATGTGCATGTGCAAGGGCACGGAAATGGACATGGACATGTTTCCAAGACGAAAAGACGTCCTTGGCCTCGGTTTATTGTGTTTTGCGTGGCTATCATGGTGATTTTGGTGGTAAGTCGATATTTCATTTCAGTTCATTTTCGTCCGATACTCCATTACTCCATGCCCCATTATCCCGCCTTTCACCCACACCATCAATCCCCGTGGCTACCCCCAGAAATCACATCACCCCGTCAGTGCTACGTATGTACTCGGTACCACAAGCTTGGTTTGGGCTCGCTAGAGGGTGTCAAAAGACTGGACCGTTTTGGCCGAGGGACAGAAAAGATTAGGTAAGGTGCCCCCGTATTTTATTATGAGGCTGCCCAAACCTTTCTGTCAATTGGTCCAAATCGGTCATTTCTTATGGTTCCCCGAAGACTTGGCTCAGCAAGATGATGCATGTCTGCCCATGCCATGTGCATGGCCTGATCGAAACCTTACTAGCCAAGTCACAACTGGAGACTTGGGAGACTTGACGATAGCATCGTTTTACAGACGGGGACACGTCTGGTTGTTTTGAAAATTTTCTGGAGCCAAAGTTGGCATATGACGGCATCGCAGTGGATATGAACCCGGTCCACGAGCCTCAAGAGACAATTATTTAGAGACGACTTGTTAAAACCACGGCGAGGTTCGGCCGTATTAGCGGAGCACCTCTGAGCTTTCTCCCCCGCACCCCGAACACCACCCCACTCAGACGGCCTCTCCACGGCCACCGGGCAGCACTTCAATTGGACTGACTGCTTCACGACCATGGGGAGCGCGCCTTAATCAGGAGAACAAAACACCTGGAGTGAGGCTCGGGGGAACAAATATATCCACTGAATTTCGGGCTCATTCGGCGCTGAATACCCCGTCCCTGCAGTGGTCACGTAACTTAGAGTCAACTAACGCTCCATCCATGATTTTCCCCCATACTCTATCGTCATTGGTACTGAATCAGCCACTGACACAGGTTCTGTCAGCAGCTCTCCCAGCTTGTCCTCAGTGACGGTGACGCCAAGCTCCAGCAACAGCCAAAGCTCAAATCCCGACTGCCGCTGCAGAGAAACCTTTTGACCTCGTTGTCGTCCACCAAAATCGTTGTTTCCTTTTCCACTCTCCTCCAATTATTCTCTCCTCGATCTCTCCATCTCCTCCTTCCTCAATTCTATCCTTTTCTTTCCCCTCCCCCACCAATCCCAACAGCATCCGAAGCTGTCTGCTATATTCCTCCTCCCTTCACGACCGCGCCGCCAACCTCACCACCCATCGCCATGTCGCTCGCAGACGATTCCAACCGTGTTGTCGAGCAATTCGACTTCTCTGACGAGACTCTCAACAAACATGTCAAGGAGTTCTTGAAGCAGATGGGTATGTTACTGTCCGTCCCCAAGTTCGCTCTGCCCAGTGTCTACGCCGCCGTGCTCCTGCAGCCCGCACCCATGATGCTCGCCGCAAACTCGCACAACTTGACTTAAAACCCGCAATCGAAAACAATACTGATAATTTGTTAGATGAGGGCCTACATAAGGAAGGTACCAGCCTCCAACAAATTCCTACCTACGTCACTGGAGTTCCCGATGGCACAGAAAAGGTGAGTCCATTTTGAAAACCGGCTCATATAGCTACTCAGACTAATTGCTCCTCACCAGGGCCTCTACCTGGCTGTTGACCTAGGAGGCACAAACTTCCGAGTTTGTTCCATCATGCTCAATGGCGACACCACATTCAACCTCACATACAACAAGGTTGCCATCCCCAAGGAGCTCATGGTCGCAAAGACCTCTTCGCAGCTTTTCTCCTTCCTCGCCAAGCAGATCGAGATCTTCCTCAAGGAACACCACGCCGATCGCTTCAACTCTCACCTGCGTCGACGCAATACCACCAGCGCTCCTTCCGGCTACCGCGATGAGCACATCTTCCGTCTGGGCTTCACATTCAGCTTCCCCGTCAAGCAGCTTGCCATTAACAAGGGCCTGCTGATTCGATGGACCAAGGGCTTTGATATTCCGGACGCTGTGGGTAAGGATGTCTGTGCCCTTCTACAGACTGAGATTGACAACCTTCACCTCCCCGTCAAGGTTGCTGCTCTCGTGAACGACACTGTCGGTACCCTCATGGCCCGATCTTATACCTCAACAAGCAAGGGCCGATCCGTCCTGGGTGCTATCTTTGGTACTGGTACCAACGGAGCCTACATGGAGAAATTGGATAACATCAAGAAACCCATTTCAGGCGAATATGATCAGTCAACGGGTGAGATGGTGGTTAACACAGAGTGGGGTTCATTCGATAACCAACTCAATGTTTTGCCCTCAACACCTTGGGACAAGGCCCTTGACGCTGGAAGTGTGAACCCTGGCGACCAGATGTTCGAGAAGCGTGTGTCAGGCATGTTCTTGGGTGAAATTGTCCGACTGGTTGTGGCCGACATGATCAAGAACGAGAACTCAACTCTGTTCAAGGATGCCAACTCGAGCACCAACGACTGGAGCACCACCACCAGCATCGCCTCTACAGCTAGCATCCTCAAGACCTGGGGACTGGATAGCTCCATCATGTCCGTAGCAGCCGCCGATAACACCCCCGAGTTGTCTACTCTTCGCCAGGAACTCGAGAACCTGCTCGGCGTCTACACCCCTTCGCTCGAGGACGCCCAGGTTTTCAAGGCTGTTTCCAACGCCGTCGGTCGTCGTGCTGCTCGACTGTCCGCTGTCGCCATTGGCGCCATTGCTATCAACACTGGCAAACTTGACGATCTCAGCGAGGATGTCATCGATATTGGTGTCGACGGCAGTCTTGTCGAGCACTACCCCTTCTTCCGAGACATGATCTACGAGGCCCTCCGTGCCATTGACGGCATTGGTCCCAAGGGTGCCGAGAAGATCCGAATCGGTATTGCTAAGGACGGTAGCGGTGTTGGTGCCGCTCTTATTGCCCTCGTGGCTGCCAGCAGGGAGAAGCCCGAAGACTACCTGACTAACTTGAGATCTGAGTCCAACCGCGCTCGCAAATCTTCTGATGCGATCCGTACGTTCCACCCTTCATCCCAAGCTATTCATGCTTCGGCTTCTTATTAGGCAACATCTGCTAACTCTTAATAGTCGATTCAGCACCGCTCAACAGCCAAGCACTACTAATTGGTGGTGTCGTTGGTGTTCTTGCGCTAGCAGCTCTCTGGTATAACAAACGGCGATGAATAACGTCAATCGTTGTTTGAGCTGAAATACCTTTTTGGAGTTTGTTATTTTATAAATTGTCGCAAGGTTTATGTATATACGTGCATCTGATGAGATGTGTTATGTTCGTTGGGGCTTTCGGCGTTTTATATATTCTTGACTTTTGCATTGTCGTCGCATCCAAAAGCTGTATAGGCATTAGGGAACCGGTTTTATGACGAGTTAATTTCACGATGTTTCAATACAATGTTCCAACTTCGGTTTCGTTCGCGATATTCTGTGCGTTCTATTACTGTACCAAAGTCTAATCAACCATACTTTTTCAGAGTGCATCTACCCCATCCTAGCCATTTAAAATCATATCTCATGAAACATACCCGTTTCTCTTTATCAACTTGTCGTTGCCCTATCTATCTAGTCTGTGGTTTAACTACCAAACGCCGCCGCGGGATAGGATCGGTCTCTCTTCTTGCGTGCAGCAGCAGAGCTACTTCTAGAGCTTGCATTAGATGCAGTACCCCCAGCAGCTCCACGAGGTGGTGGAGCAAGTCGACTGCTCGCCATATCCTCTGGTAGGTCGTTCCACTCCGTATCAGGTCGCTGGTTCTGATAGGATTTCCCAGAGGGAGGCATGTTCGGTCGTGAGGTGCCATTTCCAGGGGGGCCTGACGCTGCAGATAAATTGGCGATTGCAGTCGTTGCGCCTTCAGGCAAAGAATGTTGCGATGCCGAGGATGAAGAAGGGATCAAATTTCGTACAGAAGCGCCAGTGGGACGGCTAACCAGCCAAGCTGAGTTTGGGCGCAGTTTGAGATAATAGCCCTGGATGGGTTGATTCTCGCGCTTGAACCCTCGGCCTTCGTACCACTTCAAGCCCTCTTCATTCTCAGTCCATACATGAGCTGTGACATTTGTCACGTTCAAATTGGGGTCGGACACGGCAGTCGCGATGATGTTGTCCACGGCGGCGTTCACAAGTCCCAGCGCTCGGTATGGTGAAAGGAGACAAAGAGACTGGATATAGAGGTTTTGAGGCACCTGGCCTTGACTGTTGGTGTCGAGTAAGGGTTCGACGCGGCAAACGACTCCGCCAACAACCTTGGACTCGGCACCGCCGTGCGACCAAGTGATGACCCTCGAGAAACGGCCTGAGGCTAAAGGATCGACAGCGCGTTGGTAAAAGTTGTCGGGGTAGCTGACGGGAAGCAACAACGCATTGATACGGCGGAGAGCGTTCACGTCGTCGCCCGAGATAAGTCGGATTGTAGCTTCTTGGGGAAGAGAGGTGGGTAGAGGAGGGATGGCCCCCGAGGATGTCGAAGCAGTGGTGAAGTCTGAGG